>JADBJO010004994.1:140000-157500 GCA_016801955.1 Conus betulinus
AAAGATTGTCAGGATTTGATTTTCGCCAGTGGGGGGTCATTCCTAAGGTGGGTCCTTGTTGTGGGCTGGGTAGAGCGTTGACACTGTGACTTCTGGCACGCGCTGGGTTTCTTGACACAAGTGTCGTAAACACTGAACTGCTCCCTGATCACACACTCTTTACACAAGGTCTGCAGCGTCTTAGGGCTCTGCTCAGGGGTTTCTATACACACAGGGCCCCGAGTGTCTGCACTCCTGAGTACAGGGCTGGAAGGTTGACGACACCTGACTCCACTAAAGGGTAAAATCTGCCAGACAGCCCCCCCAGTCCAGAGGTTCAGATTAGGCCTTAAACGCTCTGCGCCTCTCAAAGGTGACTGTAGCATCTTGTGAGAGGACCAGCGTGCATGACAACAATTCTACGCACATTTGAACCCTTGAAGCATCTTTTGCCTCATTCTGAGACAGCTCCGATGTAGCTGCGAAGTGAGACGCGCCTGCAGCGCGCAAAATCTAAACAAATCTTAAATAGATGTCAGCCAACCGCCAAGAGAAACGTGAGACACAAACGAGTCACAAGACAAACGACGCGTTTCGACCTCTTAGGTCTTCTTCAGGCAAGACACAACAAATAGGACAATGAAAATGAACGAGTTGTTACTTAGCTTTGATCTCTTCAGCGCAAGGTAGGTGTTCATTTTCATTGGCCTCTTTGTGTCTTGCCTGGAGAAGGCCTAAAAAGGTTGAAACGCGTCGTGTTTTGTCTTGTGACTCGTTTGTCCACGTTTCTCTTGGCGGTTCGCTAACATTTATTTAAGATTAGCTCCGATGTGTTGTTGTTTTTATGTGCAAACACAATCGATATGACCCTCCTTCTCGCCCCCCCGCCCCCTCCAATCCCCCACTCTCCGTCTGTGCTGTCGCCTGTTAGTCTGAATTCCAGTGATCACTTTGCCCTGACAACAGGTCAGCAACACTGAGTCCACCAGGCACGCATGTGTCCACTGTCCTTACTGACGTCTTGTCTTAAATCACTGATTCTAAATGAACCACCGTAGAGCCGTGGTTAACGTCGCAGATTCCCGGCTGGGAGGTGTGGGTTCAATTCCCATCAGAATCATTCATATCCGTGGGATTTTTCGGTCTATTGTCGGCTCCTGCTCAGAGTTGAGTTTGCTATGGCTCCGTTGGGAAGACTGGGACTACACAGTTGAGTTTCATCCACTTAATGGGTACGTCTCTGACAGTATCTCTCAGATTTCTTGACCACCACAGCAAGTGTCCGTATCTCTCGCGACTGGTTGACACCGGGATATATCATGAAAGTAAATCGTAGAGTACAGCCCTGTCATGCAGTCTTAGACCGGAATGAAATTCTGTAGCATCATCTACACCATCCATCCTCATTCTCATCGCTCAGCATAAAAAGTTTCAAGATTTGAGGTCCTTTGCGTTTTACTCTCATGGTGACCTTAGTTTCGATGTCCTCTCCACGTCTATGTCCTTGGGAAGTTCATGTCGAGGTCGCCGGTATCGGCAGGTTCATGGGGGCTGTCATTGAACGGACGTGGTGGCGCTTTCCCGAAGGCGAGGCTAAACTCATGCTGGCTCTCTGCGACTGAGCCATTATTGTCGTCTGTATGGGAGGTTGTAGCTGGAGCCATGCGTATGTTTGATCAGAACAGGCACCACTGAACACTATTGAAGTCATTCGGCAGAAGTGCAGTGTCTCCTCTGGTGGGTTGCCTCATGACGACTTAACAATGGCTCTCCCAGTGCATTTGCTGGTGTCGAGGCTGCGCGGCGGGACAAGCCTGGATGTGGCTGTGGACGGCGGCCGGAAAGCGCGGCGCGGGGTAGGGGTAGTGCTACTGGGCAGCCACAGAGATAAGACAGGGGGAGAGACGGACTGGGGCGGGGGGGGGGGGGGGGGGGGGGGGGGGGGGGGGGGGGGGGGGCGATGACTAATGCAGGGGGTAAACTCTTTTTCACGCGGAAAAAAAATATTTTAACAGATGCAGTGTCATTTCCATATATTCAGATAGTTCCACTGCCTCTTGACCACTGCTGTCGCCCAGTGCTCTGGCCTGCTGCACCCTCTGTACCCATGTCCACTGCCTCTCTTGACCGCTGCTGTCGCCCAGTGCTCTGGTCTGCTGCACCCTCTGTGCCATGTCCACTGCCTCTTGACCGCTGCTGTCGCCCAGTGCTCTGGTCTGCTGCACCCTCTGTACCCATGTCCACTGCCTCTTGACCGCTGCTGTCGCCCAGTGCTCTGGTCTGCTGCACCCTCTGTACCCATGTCCACTGCCTCTTGACCACTGCTGTCGCCCAGTGCTCTGGTCTGCTGCACCCTCTGTACCCATGTCCACTGCCTCTTGACCGCTGCTGTCGCCCAGTGCTCTGGTCTGCTGCACCCTCTGTACCCATGTCCACTGCCTCTTGACCACTGCTGTCGCCCAGTGCTCTGGCCTGCTGCGCCCTTTGTACCCATGTCCTGACCAACTCTGCAAACGTCTGCACCTTTCGGGCCGGGATATACGATGAAAGGAAGCGTGGACTACAGTTCTGTCCTGTAGTCAGAGGCCAGACTGGAACCTCTTAGCGCTATCATCTTCATCGTCCTCATCGTCATTCGCTCATTATCAACACTTGCGTCAGATTCCGTGGCCCTTCATGCCCTGCCCTCATGGTGACCTCAGCTCTCCACGTCTACACTCTCATTATCATTGTTTTTATTATTGTTTATTATTGTTATTATTATTATTTATTGTTATTAATATTATTATGTTATGATGATGATGATGATGATGATTATCATTCATTGTTACTATCATTATTATCATCATCATATTATTAAGAACATTTATAGCCTGATAAATTGAACGCCCAAAGTGTTTAAAAAAAAACAAGAGCACACATCAATTGTTAACCAAATAAATCAAACAATAGGGAATACACACACACACACGCACGCACACACACACACGCACGCACGCACGCACGCACGCACGCACGCACACACACACGCACGCACAACCCTCACACACAAACAACACACACAACCTCACAACAACAACAACAACAACAACAACAACAGCAAAAAAAAAACGCACCTCGCAGTCACACAAACTCGGTCCACACCCACACGTACTACCATCCAGCTTCGCCCTCTCACAATGACTGCCCACCCTTCAACCACCCCTCATACAGCAACACCCCCACCTTCTATCAAATGAATGAACACAGGCAACCAGACACATAGAACACTCGCGTATGTATCCATCAGATGACAACAAAAAAAGAGAGTTTTTCCAGTTTGATTTTTGAAAAAGGCTAGAGAGGCAGAATGTCTGAGTTGATGTGAGAGACTGTTCCCGAGCAAAACGGGCCTGATGGCCTGAGAGCTGACCATAAGTTTGAATACAAACAAACGGAGCGTGGAAAAGACGATATAAGGAGAACAAAGTTTGTATTGAAGTCGTCAACATTGCAGGTTCACAGGAACTACCGTTGAATGGGCATGACAGCGCCCTCTAGAGGGGACGCTTACAGCCAGGTCCGCGACTAAGCAATGATTGTTGCCAACAGGAGACTTCATAGATGGTGTCCTGTGTACTTTGGATCAGAACAGGCGTCAGTGAAAACGACACCAAGGAGACTCAGCAGCAGTGCAGTGTCTTCTCTGGTAGGTTTCCTCAAAGCGACCTCATATCAATCGCTGCTTGTGGGCTGTGGCACTGGGTCTACGATTGGACAAACCTGGATGTGGTTGTGTTTCAGGGAGCTAGAGTGAATACCGTGGAAGTAATGTCACAGGGGGGGGGGGGGGGGGGGGGCACAAAAGACGAGACCCTTCCCTCCCCCAGTCCCCGAAAACTGTTTAGGAAGGAGACGTAAACACAATATTAAACTCAGCCTCGAAGACAGCACAGTCTGGACTGTGATTAGTATTAAATAAACAGATTTTTTTTTAATGTATGCAGAGAAACAACCTGACTAAAAGTTCAAGTAAAGGTCACTGAAGTTTGCGTTGATACATCTGAATTAGTCAATCGATCAATCAGTCAATCAACTGATCGATCAGAAGATCAATCAATAAGTTAACCGACTTCCCTGCTGCCATTCCTTACATGCAATCAGTCGTCCATCATCCATTCATCTACCCAGACAGCCATCCGCCCATCCATCCATTCACTTACTGACCTATCGACCCTCAAGCCACCCATCCAGCATTCAGTCTATCCATCCGTCCACAGCCCATCGACCCATCCATCAATCCATCCATCCATCTGTCCATCCACCCATCCACCAACCCACCAATCTACCCACCCATCCACCTACCCATCTACCTTCAATCCACCCATCTATCCACCCATTCATCCATCCATCCACTCACCCACCAACCCTCCAATTCACCCATTCACCCATCTACCCTCCAATCCACCCATCTGTCCATTCACTCATTTACCCTGTGATCCACACCAGATCATCTATACACCACGCCACCGCCAACCGTACAATCCATTCATCCTTCTTCACTTCAATTCACCCATCTATCCACCTATCCACTCTCCAATCTATAAATGTTTCCTTCCAATCATCTACCTGTCCGCTCCATCCTCCAGTCTATCCATCCATCTACCTGGCCATCTGTTTATGAGTTAAAAGTCGTTTGCAAAAAAAAAAAAAAAAAAAAAAAAAAAAAAAAAAGAAAAGAAAAAATAAAGTTTATGAATTTTGAATTTCTTGTTCTTTTTTTTTTAATTTTTTATTTTTCTCGTTCCTTCTTTTGTTATGTTAACGTGAACACTTTCAATCCGTGCTCTCCAAGTCTGGTACTGTGAACTTTGTGAATAGGCTTGAAAAGGTTGAATAAACCGAAAATATTACACCACTGACGACATTGTATGGTTTGGGACTTTGATGTTACTAAAAATGGAAATGATGAAACCTTTGTAGCACACACACACACACACACACACACACACACACATGTTTTATTCTAAATGAAACATGGCATATTAACCCCCCCTTCTCTCTCTCTCTCTCTCTCTCTCTCTCTCTCTCTCTCTCTCTCTCTCTCTCTCTCTGTGTGATCGTGTTTTGAAACCAATGATGGCTACACCAGAAGAGCATGCTTTTATCATTTTGCAATTCGTGTTTTTCAGACTCGGGATGTTCCCAGCATCACCGCACCATAGAACCACAAATGAGGTAATGCTCACAGTATGACGTCACACGCTTCGTGAGGACACAGAGGGATGGTGGAGCGGTGCTTATAGGAGAGAACAGACGGTGAGACTTACGTCTTCTAGACCTTGGGATCCTAAGGACAGGTTGTTTTCAGACCAAAGATCAGTCACATGAGAACTTTCCAGAATGATCGGCAACACCACCTGACCGCGTGAGACACCTCGTGACGTCAGGAAGCAGAGGATGATGTCAGAAGCCCACCAGCAGGAACTCTACGTCATTCAGCCGCGTCATGATCCCCCAGCTTCCCAGACTCAGAAGTTTCCAGCTAGCTTGGCCAGTCCAGAGGCGACCAGCAAAGGAGACGCGGCGTGTCTTCATAACCACGACCCTGTCTCTTCCTTTGTCCATTACCCCTTCAGCGCCTCTCCGCCAGGCTTCTCCCAGACTTTCTGGGCCAACGGCAATGTGACGTCACTGGGTTTTGTCGGGGGAGAAAGTGTTCAGTAGAGACACGGTCACAACTCGGGTGCCGGCAACTTTGCTTCAGCGGAACGGGGAGTGGTACGCGGGCAGCCCACCACCCTTCGATTCTCCGTTCGTCGGTGTGTCAGTGTTGACTGCGGGCTCTCCGCCACCGGAAGGTATGAACATTCACTACGTTGCGTCCCCTGGGGTAGTGTACGAGACTCAGGGCGCCCCACCCCACGCCTTCCATCCTGAACAACCCCTCTCTCCTCACCTGCCCGAGGGCAGATTGGTGACTGAACGAGGAGAAAGCCTCCCGCTGATCAGGGAGGTGTACTCCGGCGCTGACCTCCCAGCGTCACCCCTGCGTGACATTGTGACCGGTGACGTCATGGGGGAGACGTCATTGATATCCTGCCCCCCGTTTCCCGATCCTCTGTCCATCAGTTGGCTGGACGCAGAAACGACTTACGAACAAGGCAGGGGCAGGACGCACCCTGACCTAGAGTACAGGCAGAACAGGGGCACGGCACTTCCTCGATATGGCCGGTAAGGAGGACAGAAACGGACCGCAGCCCCACGTGACGGGCCTGCAGGACCTGAGACAGCCCGACCTGAAGGCTCTCCAAGACATGGACTACGACTTCGTGGCAGAACCCCGACACCCCCCAGCGTACACCTTCGTGCACAGGTCTGCCGAGCAGGAGTGGGATTCTCTGCTGCTGCAGCGAGAAGAGGGGGGAGAGGGAGAGAAGCTGGGCTCCTACGGGGTGGAGAGCACGGGCACGCACGGGCTGGATGAGATTCTGCGTGTCTGCGCCGAATACCAGCAAGAAGAGGAAAACTCCACTTTGCACAAGAAGAAGAAGCCTGCTCATTCTGTCCCCTTTCCCGCGCACACTCCTTACCCCGGCACTTTCGCCCCTATCCTCCCCCGCTGCAGGGGCAACGCTCAGTTCCTCCCCCTAAGTTCTTGGAGTTAACCCCACCTCAGCCACCCGCTTCCAGAAGTCCGGGTATGGCCCAACGTTTCTCTGAAAGCATGAGCTACGACAACGACACAGCGTTTTACAGCCACCTGTCACCACTGAGACAAACGGCTTCCGACAAAAGTGACAGAGATCCTCACAGCTACCCGTCACAGATAAGACAAACAGCACCTGAGGAAAATGACAGGGATCCTCATGGCTTCTCGTCATCAATGAGGCAAACCACTCCCGACAAAAGTAACCATGCCCATCTTGACTACCAGTCACCAATGAGACCAGCAGGACCTGACAAAAGTGACATCGCCTCTTATGGCTATCAACTATCGGTGAAGCAGATAGGGCCTGACAAAAGTGATATAGCCCCTTTTGGCTATCAAACACCAGGGAAGCCAATAGGGCCTGACAAAAGTAATATAGCCCCTTATGGCTATCAAACACCAGGGAAGCCAATAGCACCTGACAAAAGTGATTTAGCCCCTTTTGGCTATCAAACACCAGGGAAGCCAATAGGGCCTGACAAAAGTGATATAGCCACTTTTGGCTATCAAACACCAGGGAAACCAATAGGACCTGACAAAAGTGATATAGCCCCTTTTGGCTTTCAAACACCAGGGAAGCAAATAGCACCTGACAAAAGTGATATAGCCCCTTTTGGCTATCAAACACCAGGGAAACCAACAGGACCTGACAAAAGTGATATAGCCCTTTTTGGCTATCAAACACCAGGGAAGCCAATAGGGCCTGACAAAAGTGATATAGCCCCTTTTGGCTATCAAACACCAGGGAAGCAAATAGCACCTGACAAAAGTGATATAGCTCCTTACGGCTATCAAACACCAGGGAAGCCAATAGGGCCTGACAAAAGTAACATAGCCCCTTATGGCTATCAATCACTGGTGAAGCCAATAGGACCTGGCAAAAGTGACATAACCCCTTATACCTACCAATCACCGATGAGACAAACAGTATTTGACAAAAGTGACATCTCCTCAAATAGCTACCAATCAGCAGTGAGTCAGACATCATCTGATGAACGTGACCTAGCCGCTTACAGCTTTCCATTGCCGATGAAACCAGCAGTGTCTGACAACAGTGGTACATCGCCTTCCACCCACCTGACACCGTTGAAACAACCCCCTGCTGCACTGGACAACGAAGGAAAGTCGTCACAGCATTCCTCTCTTCTGATGTCACCAGGTCCATTCCTTGGTCACACTTCATTTGACCAGTTCTCCAGAATGACGTCATCAGACGGATCTGGCGGACTTTATTTGCCAGAGAACAGCTCTGGCATGACGTCAGGAGAGCCTCGTCCTGGAGTGAGTAAGATCAAAACAAACGGATCTTTGATGGTCTCCTCGCCAACCTCACATCACAAGATGTCGCCCGTCACCAGTCACATGACTCCGTCTGACAGCAGCTGTGTGACGTCACAGTTTGGACGAACGTCAGGCCCCCAAGAGTCTCATATCTGAACGGCTCTCGAAGTTTTTCCCAGACAACAGAATTCCAAACAACGTCGCGCTTTCAAGATGCTCCAGATCTGAGCAGGACTTTGGGGTCTCCTAAAAATTCAAAAGCTTACACGACACTGTGTTTTCCACGAACCACGGCCCCTCTGGTATCAGAACCTAGGATGTCCACCTTTCAACTGACTGGTTCCCAGAAGTCGCATCTTCTGCCGCCCACCGTGCCTCAAACTGAAGGTCATGAACTCTCAGGTCCCCATACGTCAGATCCCAGGGGCGACTCCACAGGGACGAGGTCAGATGATCCTGAGACGTCTTCACTGCTGGAGGAGGTGCTATCTGCATGTCACACTATCGACTCCGCCCAGTTCTCGTGGAATGAATCTCCGCAGGACTCTGTGCCTGCAGACCCCAGGACAGCCGACTCTGCCCATTCCCTCTCCAGTGACCACCAGAACGATGTGCTTGACATCATGTCTACGAAGAGCGTGGGACAGGGTGAAGTGGTTAATGCCTCGTGGGAACCTCAGAGCTCCCAGCTGTCTTCTCTTCACAGTCATACCGACACGTTCTTCAACACCTCAGTGTCCCAGGTTGTGCTGATTACATGTCCACCGTTAAGCAGTCGTCTGACAAACTGTCCTTCACTAGTTCATCGTTTCCTGGTCACAGTCACAGTGACTCATTGTCCTCCTCCGCCTCACACTCGTCTACAAAAGACACCGTCTCGCCTGTCAAGGAAACCTCGTTCGTGTCGTTCAAACGCGATTTCGATCCAAGACGACCCGTTCACAAGGGATTACAGCGTTACTAAGGGGCACAGTCACAGTTTTACTGGTGGTCAGCCTTCAGGAGAAAAGTCCGTGCCAACACGCGCCGACAGTCCGCAAACGTCCAGCACCCTCACCCTGCCAGGCCGAGCGCAGTCACAGAAGTGCCAGACTTTGCCCCACCAGACTCCCAGTGACCACACTTTCAAGGCCTCTCGACAGGCGGACCAAGACCAAAAGAAGTTCAACACTTTCCCCAAGTTCAGATTCAGTAAACGAAAGAAATCTTCTGAACAAGATGAACGCAAGAAAGTCTCCGGAGATGCGGAACGAAACTCCACAAGGAAGAAAGATTCTGAAGGCGACAAACAGAAGAAAGACCTAGGTGTTGACAACCATAAGACAGGTTTTCCAGACGACAAACAGGAGGTAGACTTTCGAATGAATGAACAAAACCAAAGTCCTGACTGCAGTCAAAGGAAGAACGTTGGAAGCAGTGAACTAAACGAAGAATTTCACGGTGACAAACAGAAACCAGCTACTGCAACCTGACAAAGAAGACATGGAGAGCCCCCTGCAGGCAGATTCTGACGAACTGGATGGAGACTTCATTTTCAACCAGTGCAAGGGACATTACTTCTCCTCTACGGCCAGCTTTTCCTCTTCATCCTCTGACTCCGAGAGTGATCGTTCGTCTGTGTCCTCAGAGTGCACACTACAGGAGACTGGAACGGAGGACGGAGAAAGGGAGAAGAAAGAGAGGGGCGGGGCGGGATGGAGGACAACAGAAAACAGAAGAAAGGGATCGCATGGTCGGAAGTGGGGGTGGACGAAGTGTTCTGGGAAGGGGGAGAAGGTAGTGGTGAGGTGGGGGGAGACACAGGGAGGGGGCGTGATGAAGGGGCAGGAACGTGGAATGAACACCACTCCTTCTTCTCCGTTCCCAGCTCTGAGCCTTTGACGCTTCGTCAGGTAAGCTGCTTTCTGTTTGTGTGGTCTGTCCGTCTGTCTGTCTGTCTCTGTCTCTCTGTCTCTCTCTGCCTTTGTTTGTCTCTGTCTAGTCTCTGTCTCTCTGTCCCTGTCTCTCTGTCTCTCCCTCCCTTGCTCTCTCTCTCTCTCTCTCTCTCTCTCTCTCTCTCTCTCTCTCTCTCTCTTCGTGTGTCCAGTGCAGAGGACGTGCTCGTTTCGATTTTTCCTTGTTTCTGTATGTCCGTTAGTCTGTTCGATTTGTGCATCGATCCACACCCTCTGTATTTTCCTAATCGGCTGAACTGATACACACCGGTAACTTAAAGAGATCTAGCGGTTGTAAATATTATCTGCCTGTTATCAATTTGTTTATCCATTTTTAACTTACTATTTATGTTTTCATTGATTTATTCATTTATTGGTTCATTACTGATTGACGGATTGATATGATTATCTATTAATTTTCCCAAATCATTATCTCCACTAGAGAGGTTTCCCATCAACATTGATCAACATTTGTATGTCTACTTGGTAATAAGATGACACAAACCCTACTGAGCCGATTTTTTTTTTTGAAGTTCGGTGGAAAGAAGAAACAGGGTGCAAGGTCGGACCGTTGACTTTGGATGACGGCTTAGGATCAAGGATGGACTTGGGATAGCTTTGGGCAAAGGACGCATGAAACAGAGATCCGATTTCTATTGAAACTCGCTGGAAAGACAAAAAATGTAACCTTGAAGACCCACCCCATTAACTTTTGGTGCAGATTCGTCATGTGGATCCGTGTCATAGGGATCAGGATCCGTTCGACGTTGGCGGAAGTCTGCGCTCTCCCTAGTGCCCTCGCATTGCAGTTAGAGGTTTATTTCTTTTTAGACAGGTCATTTTTTTTTTCTAACCGCCCTTTCTGTGTTTTTCTTGTTTCTTTTGTTTTATTTGTCCACCGCGGGTGGTATTATGGATCGCGTCGTGATCGCAGGTCAATTAATGCTTGTTTAGTTGTGGCTTTCTCTCTCTCTCTCTCTCTCTCTCTCTCTCTGTCTCTCTGTCTCTGTCTCTGTCTCCTCTCTCTCTCTCTCTCTCTCTCTCTCTCTGCCTGTCTGCCTGTCTGCCAGTCTGTCTCTCTCCCTGTCTCTCTGTCTGTCCGTCTGTCTGTCTTTGTCTCTTTCTGTCTCTGTCTGTCTGTCTCTCTGTCTGTCCGTCCGTCCGTCTGTCTGTCTGTCTGTCTGTCTGTCTCTCTCTGTCTCTGTCTCTCTCTCTCTGTCTCTCTCTCTCTGTCTCTGTCTTTCTCTGTCTCTGTCTCCCCCTCTCTGTTTCTTTCATCCAGTTGTCAACGAGAATCAAACACTCTTTGTCACACATGATCGCAATTTTCATGCACTGGCACGTATATAGGCCTACATACATTGTATCGTGTGAGCACCGACGAGCTGTCTCTGTGAACTTCGGGCTGTCCTTCAGGAGCTCAGCGCATCGCCTCAGAACAGTGCCACCCACGTTCGTTTTGCCTTTCTCCGCCCACGCGTAATTTTGTTGAGTAGCCAAAGCACATTTTCTCTGCAACATCTTGCGTATCAAGTCGCTTGCTGACATGGGCTATTTTTCGTATATAAAGTGCATTACAGAGCCTCGCTTTATCGTCTTAAAGATTAGCATTCAGAGCACCACTTGTGAGAAGGCTGCAAGTCTTTCTCTGACTAACATTGCAGGTGTCGGTATTTCTCGGGCCTGTTCAACGCCGAGATATATGATGCAAAACAGCGTAGGATACAATCAGTCATGTAGTCTCTGACCAGAATGAACATTATATCAGCGTAGCATCATCTTCATCCTCCCCGTATTCACTGGCCGCTTTTGAAAAAAAAAGGCACTTGATGCCAGCCTCACGTGATGACCTCAGCTTCCATTTCCTCTCCATGTCAATGCCCATGATGACACTGTGAAAGTCGTCCGTGTCGGCCAGGTCATAGCCAATATCGTTGAATTCACATGCAGGCGCCCGGAGGGGGTAGCTACACTACTGGACCGCGACTGACCATTTTCTTCACAGTGGGCTCGGCATGTGTTGTCCAGCGTATGTTGGATCAGATCAAGCGTACATGAACAGCACCGGGATGACTCGGCAACGGCGCAGTGTCTCCTCCCGTGGGGTGCCTTAGAGGATGGCTTATGACAACGTGATATTCATGGCTCCTATTAGACTGTCGGTCCTGAGCTGTGGCGACGTAAACGTGGGTGTGGGATTTTTTTTTTTTGTATGGAGGAGTGGTATAGTAATCACACCACTGGATGGATTGGAAGATGACATAGCCAAAAGAAAAGGAAAGAATGAACGAGAGAGAGAGAGAGAGAGAGAGAGAGAGAGAGAGAGAGAGAGAGAGAGAGAGAGACTCGTCCATTCTTTCATTTATCATTCATTTCGGATTGTTTCCACGGGCATTCGGAGTCGCCTTTTTCCTCTCCACTCCATTTTTACCCTTACCCACCTGCGCCGGTTAAAAAAAAAAAAAAAAAAGATGACACCACCATTCATTCATTCATCAGGTCAGTCAGGCTGTCGCACTAACGCAGACATGTTAATTAAACATCTGTGTGACCAACACCACAGGGGAGAGAACTCAGCCAACGCTTAGATGCCCTGAAGCAGACGAAGTGGAAACTGTTGAAGAAAATGGCGGGACTGAAACTCCACGTCTCCGACATTGAAACCCGCGAAGATGACGTCATCAGACAGGTAAGTGCCCAGACAGGGCTAGCGGTTTTGCGCACCGTAAATCATCGTGTCGTGATTGAGCACATTTTGGATTGGCCTTGAAGTACATTAGAGTGCTTTGTAAATTGTCATAATTAATTTGGTCTGATTTGCCTTGTCAGTTCTCATGATTTGACATGTTTGGTTTTGCATTGCTTTAAATCATACGCGATTTAGCATATCCTGATTTGAAACACGTTATAATTTAGCTTGTTCAGATTTATATCCGTGTAAATTATATGATGTGCTTCGGCATGTTAATTTGCGTTGTTCGGTATCATGTTGTGATTTGACATAATCTGATTAGCCGCCTACAATAATTATTAGGGTGTGATTTAACACATTTCAATCACCATCACAGTAAATTATTTTGCTGTGATTTGACATTTTCTGATCAGTCTTGTAAATGATCATGTTGTGACTATATACTCATAACTTGTATGTTAACGACGCCGTATTCTTTTGTGAGTTATCATGTTGTTATTTTGCATAATGCAATTAGCATTGAAATTTATTGTGATATGATTTGACATGTTTTAATTTGGGTCGCTGTAAATTATCATGTTGTGATTGGCAAGATCGAACACCTTGTAAATCATCCTTATGCGATTTTGTAAGAGCTGATCAGCGTAGCAAATTAGTGCGTTGTGAGTTGGGATGTTCGGAGTTGCCTTGTTATATATAGTATCATCACACAGTGATTTGGTTTCGCTGTAACTGTGAATAATCGCGCTGCTAGAACCTTTTACATGCATTACATCTTTGTGTCTCTTAGGGTATAACACATCTAGGTATATTTCTGTATTTCATATCACAATTCTATATCTTTGTAAGATATGATCGATCATATACCTCTGTTTCTCTATGGGGTATAATACACCTCTGTATTTCTGTAGGATGTAATACAACTCTGTCTCTCTCAGACATGACACACCTCAGTATTCATGTATTTTATGATACAACTTTGTATCTTTGTGAAGTACACTACGCCTTTGTATTTCCGTAGAAAAATAACACACCTGTGTAGGGCACAGGATATATACATCGGTGTGTTTCTGTACCGTGCAACACAAACTCTGCATCTTTGTAAGGTATTACTCGCTTATAAGTCTCAATAGTATAACTATGGTACATAGCTGTATATCTATAGGGTAGGACACACCCCTGTATGACGTAGTACAGTATCCTGTGTAGGATACAACACACCATTGTACTGCTGTTGGATGCGTGGCTCAGCTTTCTATCTCTATGGAGTGTATACACCTCTCTATATTCATAGGGTATTGTGAACCTCTCTGTATATCTTTGCAAAGCACACTTCTGTATCTCTAGAGGGCACATCTATGTATTCACGTAGGGTATGATGCATATCTGTATCTCTATAGGATAAATTACACCTCTGTATCTGTGTGGGGGTATAATACTGTGAGAAAAATTAACTCCTATATCTCTGTAGGATGTCATACAGTTTTTATTTCTGAAGGATATCATGCATCTCTGTGTCTCTAGGGTATAACATACTTCTGCGTTTGTGCAGAGTATTAAAACGCGCAAGCGTAATTCTGAGGAATAATATATCTCTGTAGGTATAATATACTTCTGTATCTCTAACGCACTCTTACATCTCAGCAGAGTACAATAATGCTCTGTATTCAGGGTATGGTCCCCTCTGTCTCTGTCTTAGGAAATGATACTCCTCAGTACCTTTGTAGCGTATCATACACCTCTATATGCCTCTCTATGGTACAATACCCTTCTGTACATCTGTAGGGTATAGTATCCCTCGCTGTACCTGCACAATACACACACACACCTATATCTATGAAGGGCACAGTCCATCTGTATATATATATATATATATATATATATATATATATATATATATATAATCCCCCCCCCCCCCCCCCCCCCCCCCCCCCCTCTGTGTTTCTGTAGACTACATGTCTGCTGTATCTCTGTGGGCTACAACACCCATCCATATCTCTGTAAATATGCCATTGTATCCCTGTAGGATTAAATACCTTTCTGTATCTCTGTAGCATGCAAATAACTTCTGTGCCTCTCAGGTTGAAGACCTTTCTAATTGCCCGCATCTCTCTCTCTCTCTCTCTCTCTCTCCTCTCTCCTCTCTCTCTCTCTCCTCGCTCTCTCTCTCTCTCTCTCTCTCTCTCTCTCTCTTCTCTCTCTCTCTCTGCACAGTACACACGCCCCTCTGAATATCTGCAGGGTACAATACATCTCTGTAGCTTTGTAGGGTACAATGCTGCTCTGTATGTTTGTTATGTTTATATAGTACAATAACTCTTTGCATGATTGAGGGTATGATATAACTCGGTATTTCTTGTACGGTATAACACACCTTCATATCTTCATAGGGTACAATACCCCTCGGTGTATCCGTAAGATGCGATATCCTTCTGTATCTTTGTAGAGTGCAATACACCTCAGTCTCTGTCTCGCTCTCTCTCTTTTCTCTCTCTCTCTCTTTATATGTATAGATGTACATATATGTATACATCTCTCTCCTCTCTCTCTCTCTCTCCTCTCTCTCTCTCTCTCTCTCTCCTCTCTCTCTCTCTCTCTCGTCTCTCTCTCTCTCTCTCTCTCTATATATATATATATATATATATATATATGGTACAAAACTCCTCTTTATCTTTAAAGAGTATCATACACCTCAGGAACTTTATAGGGTACAATAGCCCTCTGTATCATTGTAGTGTACAGTACACCCTTGTATCTTGGTAAAATACAATATCAGTCTGCACATCTAAACGGTACAACACCCATTTGTATCTTTGTAGGTTACAATACCCCTCTGTGGCTCTGTAGTTTACAATACCCCTTTTTTGTTTTTGTAGAAACTCCTCTGTATCTTTCTAAGGTAAATGCATCTCTGCATCTCTGAGGGCACAAAACACCGCTGTATTTGTGTAGTGTATAGAACCCCTCTGTATCTTCATAGTGTATAACACACCTATGTACCTGTGACATATGACACAGTTTTCTGTGGGTCTAATATATGTGTCAATATAGGGTATAAGACACCTCTGTATCTCTGCAGCGTATAAAATACTTCTATTTCTGTAGCGTGTACCCTTTATCTGTATTTCTGTAGAGTATTTCTGCATCTGTTTAAGGTATGACAACTTCCGCGCCTATATAGAGTACAATGCACCTGTATATCTGTTTCGGATTAAAAAAAAAAAAAAACCTCTGTGTACGGTATAATGCATCTCTGCAGCCCTTCAGGGTATAACCTACTTCTGTATCTGTGTAGGGTAGAATAATCTCTGTGTCTGTGTAGGGTATGATATTTGTATGTATATAGGTCATGACAGAGATGCACGCTACTTTGCAGAGATACAGAGAGGTATTACATGTTACAGAGATCAACAGGATCATCATGGGGGTGTATGATATACCCTTTTATCTCTGTACTATATAGCACTCGTGTATTCCCTTTTATCCACGTACAGTATAGCACTTCTTTGTACTTATGGTGTTATACATCTTTGTATATCTGTACGTTAAAATACTCCCTGTACTTTGTTAAGGGTATAACGCCTGTGTGTTTTTTCTGTAGTATGTAATACGCCGATTTTCTTTGTGTGCGTAAAAACACCTTTGTAGCTATGTGTGACGTAAGACATCTCGGGAGTCTCTATCGGTCAAACACACACGTCTGTATATATGTAGAGTTCGTTACACACCTGTATGTCTACAAGATTTTACATATCTTTGTGTCTCTCTAGGTATGACTTACCTTTACCAAGACAAAAACACCTGTCATGGTATGATAATGAAGTAAAGTAACGACGAGGAAGACGAGGAAGATGATGAGCACAACGACGACGAGTCTGATGGTGATGACACGACAAAGGAGACGACGTAAACGACCGGCGATCATGATGACGATGACGACGATCATGATGATGATAATCAATGACGACCACACAACGATAATCAATGACGACCACAACGTCGACGATGACGATGACGATGATGATGTCAACGACGATGACGATGCACGATGATCCTGATGAGAATGATGATGATGATGATGACGATGATGATGTTGACGACGATGACGATGATGATGATCCAGATGATAAGGATAATGATGTAATAGTGATGATGACGACGACGACGCCGATGACGATGACGGTAATGATGATCCTGATGACAAGGATGATGAGGTGATAATGATGAGGATGACGGCGATGTCTGAACAGCTGCAGGAGGAGAGACAGGCCGTGGTGGGGCTGAAGGGCAGGAAGGGGAGAGAGGGGATTCTGGGGGAGGAGGGGGACACATCCCCAACCTCACACCGCCCCTACAGTCTACCCTCCCACCCCCACACTCACCGGGCCCAGGTACGGAGGGACGAGGGAGTGGATGAATGACATGGAGTTGATGAGATGGATGGATGGATGGATGGATGGATAAATAACAGGATGAGTGTGAGAACAGATGTGACAGAATAAGTGGCGAAAGAGAAATCACGGGCGTAGGAGCCCACTGGAGCCGTGGGGGACACTGTACAATGATGAACTCTGCACCAGTTGTCTCCCCTGTGAAGGTTGCCTAAGTTGTAACGAAGCTCTCTTCTCGGTCTGTACAGCCATGGTGTCTCTCCACCTCTCTCTCTCCATCTGCCTTGTCTCCTCTTCCCTGTCCACTCAGCCATGTTGTCTGTCCATCTCTCTCTGTCTGCTCTGTCTCCTCTTCTCTGTCCACTCAGCCATGTTGTCTGTCCATCTCTGTCTGTCCTGTCTCCTCTTCTCTGTCCACTCAGCCATGTTGTCTGTCCCCTCTCTGTCTGTCCTCCTGTCTTCTCCCTGTCCACTCAGCCATGTTGTCTGTCCATCTCTCTGTCTTTCCCTGTCTTCTCCTCCCTGTCCACTC
>JADBJO010004994.1:162500-177880 GCA_016801955.1 Conus betulinus
CACAAGTGATCTCAGTTCGTCCTCAGCTTTGTGAACACAATGCTCATAGTGATCAGCAGTCATGTGAACACGTTTTTCTCACATCGTCATGTCACTTGTGACCACAATGTGCTCCGTTTGTCAGCTACTTATTAAGACAGATTCAGCGCTCATCTTGCGCCAAATTGGATGAAGATAAGTGATTGCTCGTTCATTTTCGTTGTCCTAGGTGTTGTGTTTCTTGCCTGAAGAAGACCTGAGAAGTCGAAACGCGTCGTGTTTTTCTCTTGTGACTCGTTTGTCTACGTTTTTCGGCGGAGCATTGAAATACATTTTGAAGTTTATTAATAGTGTTTTCAGTCTGTCAGCTGACTTATTAATAGTGTTTTCAGTCTGACAGCTGACAATAATAGTGTTTTCAGTCTGTCACCTGACTTATTAATAGTGTTTTCAGTCTGTCACCTGGACTTATTAATAGTGTTTTCAGTCTGTCAGCTGACTTATTAATACAGTGATCTCAGTCTGTCAGCTGACTTATTAATAGTGTTTTAAATCTGTCAGCTGACTTAATAATACAGTGATCTCAGTCTGTCAGCTGACTTATTAACACAGTGTTTTTTTTGTTTGTTTTGGTTTTTTTTTTTAGCTCGTCTCGTCAGCTGACTCGTGACCATGGAATTCTTAGTTTGTTAGCTGTGTTTGTGAGCACAATGTTCTCAGTCTGTCTGCTAACTTTCTAAAACCATGCTCAGTTCTCGGTATGAGGGGCCATACATATTTTTATTTTCTGATACGTCCAGTTTGGTAAAATACTGTCGAAAATGCCAGTTACTGGCTGTTGCATTATTGTGTCTCCCACTGAGCGAACAGCTAGGTAACGTAACGTAACCCCCCCTCCCCCCCCCCCCCCCCCAACGTTGATCCCTGGAGTTTGCTTCGCCATAAAAAAAAAAAAAAAAAAAAAAGAAAAGAAAAAAAAAAACCCGACGATCCACGATCTTTTTTCACAGGAGTTATGGTTTTGTGACGACGTGCAGATCATGGTGTTACCTGATCAGTCCTGTCTCAAAGGAGAGAGAACACCTTACATGCTGCAGAGTACTGCTCGCCCGACTGAGACTAGTCGTTGGGCCTGCTCTCCAGTCTCCGACTGATGATCTCACTACTATACTAAGATTAGATTAAAGAAAAAAAAAAGATTGACAGTAGAAGGGCGTCTGCGAGTCATGGCCAGGATGCGGCCCGGCCCCCTGAGAGTGTAAGGAGTTTAGGGCCGAAACACTTGTCTGAGCTGGGGAGGGGTGGGGGGTGGGGGATGGGGGGTGGGGGTGGGGGTTCTTCTCTGAAGACCTTCTGCTGTCAAGCTGTCCTAAGAATTTCGTCTCTCTTTCTTCCTACTCCGAGTGGAACCATTCTCAACATAATCCTAAGGACTGCAGATAGCAGAGTTTTTGGGAAAACAATGTAGAAGAACGATGTAACACAGGTGAGAAGTAACCTACCAGATTATCATGCTGGTGGTGGGGGGGGGGGGGGAGGGGGGGGGGGGAGTAGAGTAGGGGTGAGGACAGGGAAAGAGACGGGAGGGGGTAGGGGAAGGGAGGAGGGGAGGAGAAAGGGGGACTGCACTGTGCGTACGTTCTATGCCAGGGCACTTACGAGCCTGATGAGCTCTTTACGGAACGAAACAGCTGCCGCTTCCTGGTCACTTTCCGGCGAAACAATGGACTCATACAGCAATCTCTGGAACTTTTTTTTTTTTTTTTTTTTTTTAATTTAGATTCTCCTTCCTTTAGCGTCAGAGCCAATCTCTTCTTATAGCAAGACGGCTTTTTGCCCCGCTCGCTCCTCTTTCCTCCTGACAGCCGAAGACTTCAGGCCCATGATTTATCGTCATTTAGTTTTTGCATGACGTGATCATCCAGTGAGCTCTGTGGCTTGTGAAGCGGCGCCCGGTCATTTACGCTTGGGATTTTTTTTTAACACATACAGACACAGACACAGGCACACAGACACAGACACAGACAAAGACACACACACACACACACACGCGCGCGCGCGCGCGCGCGCACACACACTCACACACGCATGCACACACGCGCGCACGTACGCACGCACACACACACACACACACACACACACACACACACACACATACATACAAACAGAGACAGACAGACACACACACACACACACACACACACACACACACACACACCAAACATACACACACGCGCACACGCAAGCTCACGCACGCACGCACGCACACACGTAGGTACGCTTGCAAGCACGCACGCACGCGCGCACCCTCACTCAGACAGAGGGACGGACCGACTGACTAACCGTCAGATAAACAGACAGACAGACAAACAGACATACAGACACGCACATACACACACAAAAACGCGCACACAAACGCACGTGCACGCTCGCACACACACACACACACACACGCACGCACGTACGCACATACGCACGCACGCACGCCAACACACACACACACACACACACACACACACACACACACACACACACACACACACACAGAGTTGGGATGGAGGTGTACGGTGTAACTATCGGCGCAGAGGTACAGGCGGTGGAGATGAGTGAAGCGCCGGAAGGCGGAGAGGGATACAGAAGCGTCACTGTGAGTGATAGTTCTTCCGGTGCCGCCGGCTTCCTTCCTTCCGCTCCACCCCATGTCACTTCTCATCTACCCCCTCCCTCCCTCCCTACTCCCCTCCCTCTTTTCCCTTCCCCTTTTCTCCCTGCTCTCTCCCCCAACCCCCACACCCCACCCCAACCCCCCCTCCTTTCCTCTACACCGGTCTTTGATTGTTCTGCGGCCTCTTGGGTGGACCGCACCGTATTTAGCAACAGGCAAACGAGAGAGGAGAGAGAGAGAGAGAGAGAGAGAGAGAGAGAGAGAGAGAGAGAGAGAGGAGAGAGAGAGAGAGAGGAGAGGGAGAGAGAGAGAGGAGGAGAGGGAGAGAGAGAGAGAGAGACGAGAGACAGGAGAGGAGAGAGAGAAACAGAGAGAGAGGGAGACGGAGAGACAGAGAACAGAGAGAGAGAGGAGAGAGAGAGGGAGAGGAGAAGAAGAAGAAGAGAGAGAGAGAGAGAGAGAGAGAGAGAGAGAGAGAAGAGAGAGAGAGAGGAGAGAGAGAGACAGACAGACAGAGAGAGAGAGACAGAGAGGCAGAGACGGAGAGAGAAACAGAGAGAGAGAGAGGAGAGAGAAGAAGAAGAAGAAGAGAAGAAGAAGAGGAGAGGAAGAAGAAGGAGGAGGAGGAGAAGAGAAGAAGAAGAAGAAGAGGAGGAGGAGGAGGAGGAGGAGAAGAAGAGAAGAAAGAAGAGAAGAAAAAGAAGGAAGGAGAAGAAGGAAGAAGAGAAGAAGAAGAAGAGAAGAAGAGAAGAAGAAGAAAAGTCAAGGAGTCAAGGGAGAGAAGAAGGGGGAAGGAGAGAGAGAGAGAGGAGAGAGAGATTCGAGAGGAGAGAGAGAAGAGAGAGAGAGAGAGAGAGAGAGAGAGAGAGAGAGGAGTGGGGGGGGGGGATTAGTGGAGGAAGACGAGCGAGAAAAAGATGGCGAAAAAGGAGGAAGAGGAGAAGGAGAAAATTATCTGCCTATTTGTCAGTTGTTTCTGCCCTTGTCTATGTCTCTGTTTCTGTCTGTGTTTCCCTATTTCTATCTGTGCATTTGTTTCTCTCTGTGTCTATGTTTCTGTCTATATCTATATCATTTCTGAGTTTCCGTGAATGTCTGTTTTTGTCTGTGCGGGTCTTTGTGTTTCTGTCAGCATGTTTCCGCCAGCCCTGTTTCTGTCGATGTCAATGCTTCTGTTTGTGTGCGTCTTTGTTTCTAAGTTTTTGTCTATACAAATTTTAAATGTAATTAATGTCGAACCGCCTAGAAAACGTAAACAAACGAATCACAAGACAAAACACGACGCGTTTCGACCTCTTAGGTCTTCTTCAGGCAAGATACAAAGCACTCAGGACAACGAAAATGAACGAGCAATCACTTACCTTCATTCACTTCAATCACTTATCGTTGATTCAACGCCCATCTTGCGCTGAAGTGGATGAAGATAAGTGACTGCTCGTTCATTTTCGTTGTCCTGAGTGCTTTATATCTTGCCTGAAGAAGACCTAAGAGGTCGAAACGCGCCGTGTTTTTTGTCTTGTGATTCGTTTGTCTACGTTTTTCTTGGCGGTTCCCTATTAATTCCATTCAATATTTGTTTAGATTTCCGCCTGCAGTCGCCTCACATGGCAACAGATTTTATCTGTATGTTTGTTATGTCTGTGCTTACGTCTGTATAGCTGTCTGTGTGTTTCTGTCCCTGTCTCTGCCTCTGTCTGCGTGTTTCTGCTGGTGCCTATGATTCCATTGGCCTGTTTCTGTCTATGTCTGTGTTTCTGTCTATGTATATGCTTCTGTCTGTATCTATTTTTCTGTGTATATTTCCTTTTCCTGTCTCTGGCTATGCGTTTCTGTCTGTCTATCGTTTCTCTCTGTGTCTAGGTTTGTTGTCTATGGTTCTGTGTGTCTGTTTTCTGTGTGTGTGTTTATGCTTATGTCTGAGGAAATGTTTCTGTCTATGTCCGTACTTCTGACTATGCCTGTTTCTGTCTATGTGTTTCTCTCTGTGCGTCTGTTTCTGTCTACGACTCTGTTTCTGTCATTTCCATTTTTCTGTCTATGTCGATGTCTTTATCTGTGGGTGTGGGTTTGTCCACGTCTATTATTCTATCTATGAACATTTATGTCTATGTCTCTATGCCTGTCAGTCTATATTCGTACCCCCCCCCCTCTCTCTCTCTCGCTCTTCCACACACACACACACACACACACACACACACACACACACACACACACACACACACACACACACACACACACACACACACACACACACACACGTATATATATATATATATATATATATATATATATATATATCGGCTTGAATGACAATCTGCAACATTGGAAAGAAATGACACAATTGCAATGATAAATCTGCGTCAGTGGAAAGCAATGGGACGGCTGGAATGACAGTCTGCGTCAGTGAAAAAGAAATGGGAGCTGGAATGACAGTCTGCGTCAGTGGAAAGAAATGAGACAGCTGAAATGACAGTCTGCGTCAGTGGAAAGAAATAAGACAGCTGGAATGACAGCCTGCGTCAGTGGAAAGAAATAAGACAGCTGGAATGACAGCCTGCGTCAGTGGAAAGAAAGAAAAGACAGCTGAGATGACAATAAATGATAGTCTGCATCAGTTGAAAGAAATAGGACAGCTGGAATGACAGTTTGTGTCAGTGGAAAGAAATGAGACAGCTGGAATGACAGTCTGCGTCAGTGGAAAGAAATGAGACAACTGAGATGACAAACTGCGTCAATGGAAAGGAATGAGACAGCTGATCGTATATAGGTCAATTGAAAAAAGTGAGACAGACACGATGACAGTCTGCATCAGTAGATAAAAAAGCGCGACAGCTGAAATGACAGTCTGTGTCAGTGGAAAAAAAAAAAAATGAGACAGCTGGAAAGACAGTCTGCGTCAGTGGAAAGAAATGGGACAGCTGGAAAGGCAGTCTGCGTCAGTGGAAAGAAATGGGACAGCTGGAAAGACAGTCTGCGGCAGTGGAAAGAAATGAGACAGCTGGAATGATAGTAAGCGTCCGTACAAAGAAACCACAAAGCTTTGACCTCAAAAGCCTGCTTGTGTAAGAAAAAAAATGATTCAGCTGGAACGAAAATCTGCATCAGCAGGAAGAATTGAGACAGCAGGAATGATTGTCTGCATCAGTAGGAAGAATTAAGACAGCAGGAATGATTGTCTGCATCAGTAGGAAGAACTGAGACAGCAGGAATGATGATTGTCTGCATCAGTAGGAAGAATTGAGACAGCAAGGATGATTGTCTGCATCAGTAGGAAGAACTGAGACAGCAGAAATGATTGTCTGCATCAGTAGGAAGAACTGAGACAGCAGGAATGATTGTCTGCATCAGTAGGAAGAATTGAGACAGCAAGGATGATTGTCTGCATCAGTAGGAAGAATTAAGACAGCAGGAATGATTGTCTGCATCAGTAGGAAGAATTGAGACAGCAGGAATGACTGTCTGCATCAGTCAGTATATGAAGAAAGAACTGAGACAGCAGGAATGATTGTCTGCATGCAGTAGGAAGAATTAAGACAGCAGGAATGATTGTCTGCATCAGTAGGAAGAATTGAGACAGCAGGAATGACTGTCTGCATCAGTAGAAAGAACTGAGACAGACAGCAGGAATGATTGTCTGCATCAGTAGGAAGAATTAAGACAGCAGGAATGATTGTCTGCATCAGCAGGAAGAATTGAGACAGCAGGAATGATTGTCTGCATCAGTAGGAAGAATTGAGACAGCATCAGTAGGAAGAAACTGAGACAGCAGGAATGTTTGTCTGCATCAGTAGGAAGAACTGAGACAGCAGGAATGATTGACTGCATCAGTAGGAAGAACTGAGACAGCAGGAATGATTGTCTGCATCAGTAGGAAGAACTGAGACAGCAGGAATGATTGTCTGCAGGAGTAGAATGATTGCGTCTGCAGAAATACACGACACTGCCTGACCAAAAGTCTTCGTCAAAACGAAAATCACGACAACGTCTGCTCCGTGGAGGATGGTTCCCACATCCGGCCTCTCCCCCCCTCCCCCCCCTCCCCTCCCCCCCCCCTCCTCCACCCCCTTTTTTCCCTTCTCCTGCTTTCTCCGTCCTCCAGAGACAGTGGAAAGACCTTTCCACTTAGTTTTTTTTTTGTTTTTTTTTAGGGGCGGGGTGGGATGGGGGGGGGGGGGGGGGGGGATCTCCCTTATCCTGCCCTTCTCTCCCCTCCCCATCCTCACTCCTACTCACACCCCAACCCCCTTCCCTGTGCCCCTTACTCCTGACAAGCGGCGAGCCCTGTTTGCATGCAGCTAATGTTAACATCTGGTTTTACACCGGATTGCCAACGTTTTATTGGTGAACCACGCTTGAGGAGGGTCGTAAACTGAACATTGCACCTCTCCTCGTCTTCCTCCTCTTCCTCTTCCTCCTCGTCTTCCTCCTCCGTCTCCTCTTCCTCCTCCTCCTCCTATCTCCTCCACATACCCCTTCGTCTTCTTCTTCTTCTTCTTCTCTCAACGCCCCAGTCTCTGTCTATCTAACTATCTGTCTGTCGGTGTGTCGGTCTGTCTGTCTGTCTCTGTCTGTCTCTGTCGGTCTCTGTCTGTCTCTGTCGGTCTGTTTGCCTGTCTATCACTCTCTCTCTGCCTCTCTGTCTGTCTCTGTCTGTCTCTTTCTCTGTGTCTTTCTGTCTCTGTCTGTCTGTCTGTCTCTCTGTTGTACCGCCCGTCGACAGGAATAACCATAAAGGACAGCAAACAACAACCCCATCTGACCTTTGTTTTATATCATGGCCTTGGGAAATAGCATCATGTTGCAGGGGCCACTCCCCTCCCTCCCCCATCACCCCTACTCCTCCGTCCCTGCCATCCCCTTTCGCCCCTACTTTGCTCTCTTTCCCATTCCTTCCGCATTTTATACCCCCCCCCCCCCCCCCCCCCCCCCCCCCCCCCCCCCCCCCCACCCCCCCCCTCGCCCTGCCATTTGTAGGGAGAACAGACTTAGCCTATACCTTACTTGCTACATCTCTTCCTACATTATTTCAAAGTATGCTTGTAGGTTTTCCGCTATGAGAACGTAAGAGAGATTTCAACGGATGGGTTGTGGGGAAGTGTAATTGCGTGCACGCGTTCGCGCGCGCGCGTATTTGTGTGTGTGTGTGTGTGTGTGTGTGTGTGTGTGTGTGTGTGTGTGTGAGTGAGTGAGTGAGTGAGTGAGTGAGTGAGTGTGTGTGTGTGTGTGTGTGTGTGTGTGTGTGTGTTGGTGTGTGTGTGTGAGAGAGAGAGAGAGAGAGAGAGAGAGAGAGAGAGAGAGAGAGAGAGAGAGAGAGAGAGAGGAGAGAGAGCTTGCGCGCGCTCACGTGGAGTTTGTGCGTCTGTGTGTGCTTACAGCAAAACAAAAACCAAACACAAACAAAGCTAATAAAGTATAAAAAAAAAACCCTATTCGTAGCTGTCCAGTATACTTTGGAGTACAAGGGCATACAGACAGGGGGTGGGGAGTGTGAGTAGAGGTGGGGTGGGAATTGAGACAGGATGAAGTGTAGGATGAGGGTGGGGGATGGGGAATGAAGAAGCGGGAATGTGACATTTTCAACCTATGACGGAAAGCGTACGGGGATCATGGAGTTGTGTCTTAAGAGAACCATTTGGCAGGCCCTGACTGGAGCCGACTTTCGTCTCCTGTGTAGGCATCGTCAGTGCACGCACGCTCGCTGTCCTCGCATTTTACAGATGATAGAGCTTGGAAATAAATGCTTTATGAGTGAAAAGTGATTGTGGAGTTTTACCTTCACCTGTTATGAAGTCTTCAGCGCTTTCTTTGTGGCATAATACCAGCGGCGCCCTGCGTTCTCTGTCTGTCTGTCTGTCTCTCTCTGTCTCTCTCTCTCTTTGTCTCTCTCTCTGAGCCTCTGTCTGTCTGTCTGTCTGTCAGTCTATCTGTCTGTCTCTCTCTCGTTATGTCTCTGTGTCTGTCTGTTTGACTCTCTGTGTGTCTCTCTCTTTGTCTCTCTCTCTCTCTCTGTCTCTAAGCCTCTTGTCTGTCTGTCTGTCTGTTTTCGTTATATAATGTATCATTCAGAAAAGAAATTTCAAGGAGCATTTGAAAACGAAATCGTCAAAGAAAATCAAAGAATAAAAGACACAAAAATGAGCATAGAGGTGTAAAGATAAAACAAACAACACAAAACAAAACAAAACAAAACAAAAACCAAATGTTCAGTGCAAAGTACTAAAACCCGGGGAAGACAATACTCCAATATGAAATCTTTGCACAGGCTGTAAAATGACGTGGATGAGAGAAATGTGCCCTAATTGGCAATAGAGAAGAACACTTCTCACAAAATGTAAAAAAGAAATATGTGAAGAAATTGAATGGTTTACAGAATGAAAAAAGGGGTGAATTTCCGAGAGACGCGTTTCAGATTCTGTGACCGGTACACACTAAGTTAAAGTAAAGGAACAAGAGGAAATGCCAGCACAGCCGCCGTTTTATAATGACAAGTGTAAAGTGGGTAACAATGAATATTACTACAACAACTGGGCAAACGAGTCGTAGAGATAAAAAAAAAAGAAAATGCTGTCCATTACAACTCATGGTTTTGTGTATTTTGACACCTGCTTCAGAAGGAACTAGAAAACACAAATGAATAAAACCAGCCGCCGTGGCGCGGTGGGTAGAGCCGTGAGTTGCGGGTTAGGGGGTCGTGGGTTCGGTTCCCATCAGAGTCGTTTATTTGTGGGAGTTTTTGGCCCCGACCAGCTCCTACGCAGAGTTGGGTTTACTATTGGCTCAATGGGGAGCCCAGAACCGTACCGTTCTGTTTCATCTTCTGAAACAGATGCGTCTCTGGGATTTTTTTTTTTTTTTTTTTCAAATTTTCTGACCAACACTGTATCTCTTGTGCGTTGGTGACGCCGGAGTATATTACGAAAGGAAGCGTAGAGTCCAGTTTTGTCACATAGTTCCTGACCATAATGGAATCCATGGAAACCATAGTCATCATCCTCATCCTCATCGATTAGCCTGAAAACAGTTCCAAATCCCTTGGCCCTTCACGCCCTACTCTCATGGTGATCCCAGCTTTGATTTCTTCTCCACACTTGAAGCCCTCGGTCAGTTCGTGTCGAGGTGATTGATGTTGGCCAGGTCATCGAGACTGTCGTTTGCTGGATGCATCAGCGCTCTCCGCATTGGGAGTTCATTCATGCTGGCTCCATGATTGAGCAATTATTGTCGTGAGTAGGGGCTTGGTAGGTGGTGTCCCACGTATTTTGGACACACCTAAAAAACCACCGAGGTGATACGACAACAGTGCAGTGCCTTCTCCGGTGCGGGTCCTCATGACGACTCCATGCTAATAGCTCCCTGGGAATTGCTGGGGTCGGAGCAGTCGGTGGGACAAACTAGATGTGGCTGTACACCAAGAGACGATGTTGACCACCTGACAGTGTTGCCACTGACTGACATGGCACAGATGTGAACCACCTGACAGTGTTGCCACTGACGTGGCACAGATGTGAACCACCTGGCAGTGATGCCACTCACATGGCACAGATGTGAACACCTGACAGTTGGCCACTGACATAACACAGATGTGAAACCACCTGACAGTGTTGCCACTGACTGATATGACATAGATGTGAACTACCTGACAGTGTTGCCATTGACAAGACACAGATGTGAACCACCTGACAGTGTTGCCATTGACATGACACAGATGTGAACCACCTGACAGTGTTGCCATTGACAAGACACAGATGTGAACCACCTGACAGTGTTGCCACTGACATGGCACAGATGTGAACCACCTGACAGTGTTGCCACTGACATGGCACAGATGTGAACCACCTGACAGTGTTGCCACTGACATGACACAGATGTGAACCACCTGACAGTGCTGCCACTGACATGACACAGATGTGAACCACCTGACAGTGTTACCATTGACAAGACACAGATGTGAACCACCCCTGACAGCGTTGCCACTGACATGACACAGATGTGAACCACCTGACAGTGTTGCCATTGACAAGACACAGATGTGAACCACCTGACAGCGTTGCCACTGACATGGCACAGATGTGAACCACCTGACAGTGTTGCCACTGACATGGCACAGATGTGAACCACCTGACAGTGCTGCCACTGACATGACACAGATGTGAACCACCTGACAGTGTTGCCATTGACAAGACACAGATGTGAACCACCTGACAGCGTTGCCACTGACATGGCACATAGAAGACGAGACAGCAATGGAAAAGAAAGGTTGAAAAAGGGGAAATCTGTTGTAAAGTGAAAGTAAGTATGGAGTGAGTTCTGTTTGCACACAAGGATACCATAAAAATAGATTTTGTTTTTGTTTTTTGTTTTTGGTATCAGTCTGCAAAACATTTCATATTTTTATCTACATGTGTAGCCCAACTGATAACACACATGTCTTTTTAATGACTGAATCAAAGCAAGCACATAACATCCTTTAAAAAAAAAATCCAGAAAATGATATCAATGAAACAAAACAAAACGAAGCAAAACAAAAGTGATTGAGCAATGTGAAAAGTTCACCAATTAAGTAAGCACATCTCTTTTTTTTTTCGCTGAGATAGATTGTGCTGTACAAGTTTTTGCGTCGGCGCTTTCTTCCTTACAAACCGCCTTGATCTGCGTTTTCGTTTGTACCTCATATATATATATTCATTCAACTGACACAGAAATTTGAAATACCACTTTTACGATTCCATGCTGATCCTGGTGCTATCTTGGCCGCATATCGATACTTGTTGATAGTTGTCGTATTTGAAGTTTTCTTTTTTGAAATAATTATGTAAAATATATTTTTGAATTTAGACAGAAAGAGAACTTGGTTCCGAGCGAAACACAAGATGGATTCTTCTAGGCCATCTTATTTTGTCGGACCTTTACCATAATACAAAGTGACACTAAAAACAAAAAGGACAAGAAAACGTCAGAGTGTGTGGTGGAAAATACGCTATCAGTATCCCACATCAGTTCCAAGCCCAAATCACTACAGAATGTCGTCATGTATTTTCTCTTCTGCCTCGTAGGCTCACATTACTACAGAATGTGGTCATAACATAGACCCACATTACTACAGAATGTAGTCATGACATAGACCCACATCACTACAGACTGTGGTCATAACATAGATCCACATCACCACAGAATGTGGTCATAACATAGACCCACATCACTGCAGAATGTCGTCATGTGTTTTCTCCTCCGCCTCATAGACCCACATCACTACAGAATGTGGTCATAACATAGACCCACATCACTACAGAATGTGGTGGTGTATTTTCTCCTCCAGCTCATAGACCCACATCACTACAGAATGTGGTGGTGTATTTTCTCCTCCAGCTCATAGACCCACATCACTACAGAATGTGGTGGTGTATTTTCTCCTCCAGCTCATAGAGCCACATCACTACAGAATGTGGTGGTGTATTTTTCCTCCTCCAGCTCATAGACCCACATCACTACAGAATGTCGTCTATGTATTTTTCCCTCTACCTCAGTCATAAGTGTACGTCACTAGAAAATGTCGCTCTTTCTTTTTCTGCGTCATCTCAGTTTGCTTCGAAATGTCCGTACCGTGAAAGAACTGTTTTTTTTTTTTTCATTACAGCGAGGGAAAAGTTTGTTTGTGTCATAATTGATGAGAAAAGTGAGAAATTCATGAAAAAGTTTGGAATGTGCGTGTGTGTGTGTGTGTGTGTGTGTGTGTGTGTGTGTGTGTGTGTGTGTGTGTGTGTGTGTTTGAAATATTAGCGCCTGAATAACCAGTAATTGATTTCTACCTCATTAACCGTTGGCTGATTTGTTTTTTCTTTACCGCTTCCGCTCCATGAATTAGACGGTGGTTGTTGTATGCTGTTGCTCTGAATCTTCGCGCCGTTGTGACTGGCAGACCCTTGAAGGAGAGGGACACAGGGACTCCACATTCTTCTCTGGGCCTGACCCTGTTCCTCTGTGTGTTTGGACCCCGCCCTCTGCCCAGCTTCCTGCAGCTCTTGAAGGGAAGTGGGGCGGTGTGAAGACTAGCACAGATGGCGTGTTCTGATGGAAGATAGTGGCACAGATGGCGTGTTCTGATGGAAGATAGTGGCACAGATGGCGTGTTCTGATGGAAGATAGTGGCACAGACGGCGTGTTCTGATGGAAGATAGTGGCCCAGACGGCGTGTTCTGATGGAAGATAGTGGCACAGACGGCGTGTTCTGATGGAAGATAGTGGCACAGACGGCGTGTTCTGATGGAAGATAGTGGCACAGATGGCGTGTTTTGATGGAAGATAGTGGCACAGACGGCGCGTGTTCTGATGGAAGATAGTGGCACAGACGGCGTGTTCTGATGGAAGATAGTGTCAGGGAGTGAACCCGTTGAGACGTGAACGACGTCGTTGCCATATGGACAAACGGGAAGCTGGTCTTTTTCTGCCGCTGCTTGCTCAACGTCCAGCCTCTCTCTCTGTCTCTGTCTGTCTGTCTGCCTGTCTGTCTGTATCTCTCTTTGTCTCTCTCTCTCCTCCCTCTCTCTCTGTCTCCCTCTCTCTCTGTGTCTGTCTGTCTCCCTCTCTCTCTGTCTGTCTATCTCCCTCTCTATCTCTTTTGGTCTCCCTCCCTCTCTCTCTCTGTCTGTGTTTGTCTGTCTCCCCCCTCTCTCTGTCTCTCTCCGTCTTTCTCTCTCTCTGTCTGTCTCTCCCCCCCCCCCCCCCTCTCTCTCTCTCTGTCTGTCTATCTCCGCCCCCCTTCTCTGTCTGTCTGTCGGTCGGTCTGTCTGCCTGTGTCTCTCTCTGTCTCTGTGAGAGTGCGCGTGCGCTTATAGCAAATCAAAAAAAAAATACCAACGAGGAAGGGTTGTTTGATCTAAACCAAAGCATTCAAGCGGCTGAATTTTTGCTCATTCCTGAAAACGAAAGAAACAGATTTTTTTTATCTTTTTATTTTTTATATTGATAATAGTTATAGACTTTCATATCACATTTGTTAGTGTACTGCTGTTGTTCGTGTTTGTTTTATTCTATGCTTTTTTTTCGCTCTCAAACATGTGTGCTCCATATGTTTGTAATATTTTGTATGTAACCCCTGCAGATGAGGTAATGGGCTCATTTGCTGAGCCATTCATTCATTTACTGTCCCCCTCCCCCCCCCTCCCCCCCCCCCCCCCCCCCCCCCCCATCAGACCCCCCCCCCCCCCCTTCTCTTTCTCAACTTTTACTTTTGTCTTTTTCCTTGATCATCATCCCCCTCCACCATCGGTCTGTCTGTCTGTCTGTCTGCCAGCCTGTCTGTCTGTCTGTCTGCCTGCCTGCCTGTCCCTGTCTGTCTGTCTGTCTGTCTGTCTGTCTGTCGCCTCTCTCTCTCTCTCTCTCTCTCTCTCTCTCTCTCTCTCTCATCTCTCTTTTTTTTCACTCTGTTCCCCTACCACCCGTCTCACAGTCTAATTGCCTGTCTGTCTCCCTTCCCCCTTCTTCCCCTCCCTCTCTTTCACTCCCCCCCCCTCCCTCCTATCACTCTCCTTCCCATGTTCGTTTCCTCTCTCTCTGTCTCGCCTTCTCTCTCCTCTTCCCCTCACTCTGTCGTCAACATTCTCACAATCTCCTGTAGGTCTTTCTCTCTTTTCCTTCTGCATCTCTTTCCTTCACCGTCTTTCCACGAGGCATGTGTGTGTGTGTGGGTGTGGGTGTGTGCGCGTGTGGTGTGTGTGTGTGTGTGTGTGTGTGTGTGTGTGTGTGTGTGTGTGTGTGAGAGAGAGAGAGAGAGAGAGAGAGAGAGAGTGTGTGTGTGTGTGTAGGATTTCCGCTATGAGAGCGTTAGAGAGATTGCAACGGATGGGATGGGGAAGTGTAATATGGTGCACGCGTTCGCGCGCGCCCTGTGTGTGGTGTGTGTGTGGTGTGTGTGTGTTGTGTGTGTGTGTGTGTGTGTGTGTGCGTGCGTGCGTGCGTGCGTGGGTGCGCGCGCGCGAGTGAGTGTGTGTGTGTGTGTGTGTGTGTGTGTGTGTGCGTGCGTGCGTGCGTGTGTGTGTGTTGGTGGTGTGTGTGTGTGTGTGGTGTGTGTGTGTGTGTGTGTGTGTGTGTGTGTGAGTGCGCGCGCGCATGCTCGTGTGTGCGAGTTCTCGTGTATGAGCACGCGCGCGCGCGTGTTTGCCTGAGTGTGCGTGTGTGTGTGCACGCGAGGAGGCTAAACGCTTGGAAAAAAAAAAAAAAGGAAAAAAGGAAAAAAAGTAGGATGTCCTTTGAAGAAACTTGGCTGCGAACGCTCTAGCTCTGTCTGTCTGTCTCCAACATGAACGCTCACGTTCTCATGCCCATTTGTCTCCCCCTGCCCTGGTCCCCCGCCACCGCATAACCGGGTTTCCATGGCAACCACGCGCTTGGGCCCTCCCCGGGGGAGATCACTTTGTGTGTGATCAGTGGCCCCGTCTGCTGTTGCCGCCCTTTGAGAGCCGGGGAGAGAGAAGAGAGAGGGTGAGGGAGGGGGACACAAAGAGGGTTCGGGGAGGGAGGAAGAGAAGGTTGGGGTGGGGGAGAAGGGGGGGGGGGGGGGGGGGGCAAGGAGAGGAGGGGGTAATAATAAGGCAGTGTTTGCTTTGTGTGCGCGGACGGTTTCATCGCGCGCCAAACATACCGCTATTTCCGTCCTGCAAGCTGAAAACGCGCAGCGGAATCTTGCCAGTGGTATTGATCTATCACCCAATCAGTCAGTAGCAATCAATTAATCAACATA
>JADBJO010004995.1:2500-12500 GCA_016801955.1 Conus betulinus
GAACAGAAGCAATTTGCAGAAAAAGCTGAACGATTTTTACTGTAGATTTGATGATAAAGATTTTAGTAAAGAATTAAAGGAAGTGAAGGAAGAAACTCCAAAGCAATGTTAAAAACGATGTTGATGGAAGTGATTCTGTTGTGATTGAGGAAAATGATGTTCAGTTGTTTTTCAAACGTTTAAATGTGAGAAAGGCAATGGGGCCCTGATAATATCTGTGGAAAATTGTTGAAGGTGTGTGCTTCTCAGCTCTCCTATGTTTACAGTCGTTTGTTTACCTGGTCACTTAGAGAATGTATAATTCCTGTTTTATGGAAAAATGCCACTGTATGTCCTGTTCCCAAAAAACGCAACCCAAGCTGTTTAAATGATTACCGACCAGTTGCCCTCACATCTGTTGCAATGAAATGTCTTGAAAGAATTGTCCTCAGTTATGTTTTAAAAGATACTACACAGTACAAGACCGTTTCAGTTCGCATACCAACAGAACAGATCAACAGATGATGCCACACTCACACTTCTCCATCATGCTTTTTCACACCTCGAAAAACCTGCCTCCTTTGTACGCATTCTCTTTATTGATTTCTCATCAGCATTCAACACCATACAACCACATCTGATGGCAAAGAAACTCATTAACATAAATGTGGGTAACAAGCTCATTCTTTGGATAATTGATTTTCTTACACAGAGGACACAGTCTGTTCGATATCAAAGTGTTGTTTTCGTCTCCAGAGTCATTTCAACTGGCGCACCCCAGGGTACTGTTTATCACCAGTGCTTTTTACTCTGTACACAAATGATTGTTCAGGAAGTGATTCAACTTTGTACATTAAATATTCAGATGACTCAGCACTTGTAGATCTTTCCAACTCTGATTCTGTTTACTTCAAGGAGGTTCAAAGATTTGTTGACTGGTGCGATCATAACTATCTTGATCTGAATGTAACAAAAAACGAAAGAAATGTTGATTGATTTTAGAAAGAATCCAAAAGCTGTACCACCACTTTTTATCAAAGGTGCTGAAGTAGAACGTGTTGAATCATACAAATATTTAGGAACTTTTATAGATAATAAGCTGAATTTTAAATCCCATGTTGAGTATGTCCACAAAAAATGTCAAACCAGATTATATTGTCTTCGCAAGCTGCGATCATTTCATGTGAATACTGACATTCTTCGGACATTTTATTCATGCTTCTTGGAATCTGTTCTAACTTTCTCATTTATGTGTTGGTATGGTGGGTTGACTGTGAAGAGCAGAAATGTGCTTGAGAAAGTGGTGAACGTGGGAGGAAAAATCGTTGGTGAGAGACAAAAAAGTCTGAGTGAGCTATATAGGTGCCGTGTTAGTTGTAAAGCGAAGAAGATTACGTGTGACCAGACCCACGTCCTTGCAAATCAGTATGACCTTCTTCAGTCAGGACGAAGATATCGATCGGTTAAATGCAGAAGTGTCAGATTTAAACAAAGTTTTATTCCCCTGTCCATTGATTTCTTGAACCGAGAAGATGTTTAATTGAAATCCAAATTCCTCTATATGAATGTATGTCATATGTGAGAAAATGGGTAATGTGGCTTGACTTGACTTGACTTGACTATTTTCGCTCGCTTCCTCTCCAGGAATGAGACAAACGTGCTTCAGATCAGTGTTGTCAATGGCCCTCTCTTGTTGGAGAAGAAACCTTGTCGCTTTGGATAGCACCATTCTCCAGTGTCTTGTCTCGGTTTCATTCCTGATCGTTCTTCCATAAAAAATACTAGGGTATTTTCTTTCAAGGCAGAAAGGAGTAAGGAGGGCGCTTTGAACAGTTTCTGCTTCCTCCCACTCCACATCCTAACTGCCTGGGCTTCTTTTTGTTCAGTGAAAAAAAAAATCCAGAAGCACTTTAAATGTGCGTCGGCGGGAAACAAATAAATATCAGTTATAAACGACATCCTTTACCACCCTCTCTTACCCCAACACCTACCCCCACCCACCCGCACCTCTACCCCCACCTCTCACGCGATCCTCCAGATTCCCAAATTGTATTGTTGATTTATTCGGCTGAGTATGATACGTTACTAGGACACTGACAGTGAGAATTGGTTAGTTTTGACCCCCCCCCCCCCCCCCCCCCCCTTCCCAAAACATTAAACGCTCATACAGACACATACCCCGTCTTTCTTCCTTCTTGCTGCTGATCAACCTTCACTTTAGTGTGTGTGTGTGTGTGTGTGTGTGTGTGTGTGTGTGGTGTGTGTGTGTGTGTGTGTGTGTGCGTGCGAGTGCTCTCTCTCTCTCTCTCTCTCTCTCTCTCTCTCTCTCTCTCTCTCTCCTCTCTCTCTCTCTCTCTCTCCAGTCTTTACGCTGATTCACGCACTACATTTTTATGAAGTGATGAGAATAAGGCAGACGGCAACACGAACGGCAAGGCTGTGAGTTAGTCATTCTCCAAGTCAAGTAATGGACTACACAACGAGGTAAATATCGCCCAAATGGAAGAAGAGGATTTGGCGCAGAAATACTCGAAGAGGATCACCAAGAAGAACGAGCCATCATGAAAGATCGATCATTTGTTCAGCAGTACTGCTAAGCTGCTGACTCGTTCTCATTTTTGTCGGCTGGTGAAGCAGGGAAGTTTTCTCGGGAACTGAGGAATTTCTTGTACTCAGTCATATTTTTCATGACCAATGAAAGGGAACAACCCAAGCCCACGTTGGTGTCTCCAGTTTTTTGCATGTACGTATGAGGAAATGAAGAGTAAAACTGTCGGTTTTTTTTTTAAACTAAGGTCTGAAAACCTAGGGCGAGACTCAGCACTAGATGCCTACTGTGCCACGATGGAGTCCCAAACCAGAGCTCATATTCCTACACCAGTGCACAACAGGAACTTGAGTCAGAATCAACGAAAGCAATTAAAACTTTAAGACAGATGGTTCTAGACAGAAAATTAGAATCTCGCCTGCAGACAAGGACGGCGCCATTGTCGTCCAAAGATTTGAACAATACGTTTCAGAAGCAGAACGACAACTGAGCAACACAACCAATTATTCCAAGCTCCCGTTTTGGACCCCACAGTAGACATTGCTGAAAAAAATCCAACTCTTTTATGGACAAACTACATGACATGGAAGTTATCAGTAGAAACTGCTACAGATGTGGAAAGACAGAAGAGGGTGAAGTGAATACACCTTATTTTTACCATCTACCGAAGATCCATAAAAATGCAGATGTACCACCAGGAAGACCTATTGTGTCAGGCATAGGGGGCCCAACGGAAAAGCTATCCAAACAGGTAGATTACTGGCTACAGCCAATGGTACAAGCCCTGCCTTCTTACCTGAAAGATACTACACATTTTTTTTACAAATCGTGGAACAATGGAAGGCAGCATATGAACCTCTCCCACCTGAGGCACTACTAGTCACCGTGGATGTAGTGGGACTGTATTCCAACATCCCACATGAGGAGGTCCACACATCCCTAAGAGAAATTGTAAAACCCATACAGCAGTCAGACATCAGTTCACCACCGCTTTCTGTCCTCACCGACATTGTGAACCACATCCTGACCAACAACGTCTTCACATTCAATGAAAGAATCTACAAGCAAACCATGGGCACTGCTATGGGGACACCCATGGCGCCTTCTATCGCCAATGTTTTCATGGCCTGGTTGGAGCAACGGCTGCTGACAACATCACCATGGGTCTTGGATCCAAAACTGTGGCGTCGCTTTATAGATGACATTGCCCTCCTCTGGTTACATGGTGAACAGCAGCTGCAAGATTTCATTCAGTGGCTGAATTCTCAACACCGCACAATTAAGTTCACAGCAAATTATGGTACGGTCAACATTCCCTTTCTAGACGTCAACCTCTCCATCCAGGATGGGCACATCAGTACGGACCTCTACATCAAGGACACAGATGCCCACATGACGTTACCCTTCAACTCATGCCACCCTCGTCACTGTGTGCGGAGCATTCCCTACAGTCAAGCCCTTCGCATCAGGCGTATCTGTTCAACAGCAAACAACATTTCATCAAAGATGCCACGAACTGGCTGATAGGCTGGCAAGAAGAGGGTATCCCAAAGCTTTGGTGGAGGCATCCATTGCCAAGGTGTCATCCATTGCACGTGAAGAAACGCTCAGTTACAAACAGCATGGTGCCACAGGAAGAGAACCCGTACATAGTAACCCCACAACCCTGCCAACCCACCACTGGCCAAGTGGTTGAAACAAGCCATGCCCACCCTACACACCAGCAGGCGAATATTAGCAGCATCCCCTGCGCCACCTGTGGTGGGAGAAAAGGAACTGTGTCAACCTCAAACGTCTACTGATGCCTTCCAAGATCGCCCCCCCCCCCCCCCCCCCCCCCCCCCCCCCCCCAGCACCAGTCAGGTCAGGCCTCACATGGCAGCTTTCATTGTAAAACAGGCAGAAAATGCATCATATATGTAAAATTCATCTCCTACAGACATCCACCTTTACAAGTGTTCGTACCAAACAACAGTTCACTATCAATGATTATCTCACTTGCCAGTCATCTAACATGATTTATCTCATTGACTGTCTGAAAAGTCACAATATGCAATATGTAGGGAAAACTGGCAAAACTTTACAGCAGAGATTTTACAAACACAGATCAGACATTACACACCAAAAAACCAAACACTGGTAGCAAGACATTTCAACAGTCCTGAACACACGATTGAACACCTGACATGTACTGCGATCGAACAGATCCGAAAAATGGATGAAACCTGCCGCAAAACGAAGAGAAAAGTACTGGTGCTACAAATTGCGAACAATCTTTCCTGATGGACTGAATGTTGCAGACAGTGAAGGAACTTTATTGTCTGTGTCCCAGACTCACAAAGACTATCAACACTTACATCTCATACCTGTATGGATTGCTGCTAACGTCCACGTGCATCACTTCATTATACTGTTTCTCATTTGAATTCAGTCCTCTTGCGCGCGCGCGCGCGCGCGCGCGCGCGTGTGTGTGTGTGTGTGTGTGTGTGTGTGTGTGTGTGTGTGTGTGTGTGCGTGCGTGCATGCGTGCGTGTGTGTGTGCGTGTGTGTGAGTGTGTGTGTGTGTGTGTGTGTGTGTGCGCGCATGCGTGTGTAAGACCCTGTACCCTCCCTATTTGCCATTTGCTTCCAACAGTTCCAGTTTTCTTCCTCATCTCATATATCACTTGTTCATCTTCACTCACCATTCTGTCCCATACCCCTGTTTCCCTTATGTGATCTTCTTCTTAAACATACGTGCACGCATGCGGGCGCTCACACAATGGGCGCAGTGGCGCACACGCGAACGCTCGCTCACGCACGTGCATGTGCTCTCACATACACACATTTCACCCTTCCCCTCTTTTGCTAGGTCTTCTACTCAGTGTCCACCTCAGGCCACACCTCTAACCCCCTTCCCATTTCACCCTTCACTTTCAATTTCCTTTCAACCCTCCCATGTCTATTCATTTGCTCATGTCACTGGTGGAGAGAGAGGGTGATGGTAATGATTGTTAGTATGGTTACTATGATTGTTGTTGTTTTTATTGTCTCTCCCCTCCCAGCTCATTTCACCACCTCCCCTCCTCTTCCCACCCTTTACTTTCCACCCTCCCACACCCTCACCCTTCCCTTCTATCCCTCCCCCCACCCCTTTTTTTTTTTTTTTTTTTTTTTTTTTTTTTGTGTTCCTGCCCTCCAACAAGTCCCCTTCCATCTCCCATCCTCCAGTGAACTCCTTTTTTTTTTTTCCAGTGAACTTGGTTCTAAGTGAACTCCTTTCTAGTGAACTTTTTTCAGCGACAACAACAACAGTAATCTTGTTATGTTTTGTCAGTTGGCCAGTGTGGCTTGAGAAAGGTTGTAATAAACCGAAATATTGCCATTATCTCATGAGTGTTTTTGTGGCTTCTATTTTTCTTCTTCCTGACAAGGTCTGAAAATAAGTTGATGTAGCTAGTTGGCTACCATTGCAAAGAGTTTAGATCGAATTTTATTGCCAAATATATGTCTTGTCTCTCTTTCGACTTAAGGTATTTTAACAAACTCATTTTCCAGATTTGGCCATTTTTGTAGACTGTAGAAAATCAGTTATCGGTTTCTTATTTATTGTTAAGATTTTATAACTGGTCAACAGTTGATGACACATCTTGTGGTTGTACTTCCAAGTGTTTTTAGCTGTATGAATGTTTTTGTGTGAATCTGGTGTAAAAATCTTGAAGACAGCGAGCTGTTTTCAGAAATACTAAGAGAGTAAATAATTTATCTTATTTCTAATCCCCAATTGGACATACAACATTTATTATTATTTTGTAATGTTTTTCGATGAAGAAAGGTAACGCTTTAATGTTTTGTAACATTTTTGTCTTTATGGTTGACTCTCTAAACAATATGGAATAATACATACTTCAAACGTTGCTATCTATCGTGTTGCTGATTTTTGTCTGTATTAGCTAGATCTCACTCATTAAAAGGTAATAGGTACTCATGCTTTGAAATGCTATATGTATTTTTTTCTATAAGTCTGATGCAAATTGCACTTTGTTTAACAAAATGTAAAAATACGATAATTCACAAAACAACCTAACTTCGTTGTATGAAAATTATGAAAGAAAAAGAGAAATGTAAGAAAGTAAGGATCTCCGTGGCTATCAGATTATCTTTGTCATGTCTCGACCAGCTAATAATGAAGCAAAAGCTCCAAAACTGGACGTGACCACACTTGGACAAACTCATTCATGAGGGGACTGTTTGCAGCAGAACTTTTATCAAACGGTGTGTCCCACAATGTTTGATTTTGGAACCTCTTACCAGGCACGACCAATGAGGCCACAGGAACCCTGGTTACGTAGTTCTGTGCAGAGTTAGAGCAGCAGGCTTTTCTCTGCTGTTATGTCGTCAGGGCAACCCGATACTAAGAACTCCCTTTAAACATCTCGTGCTTTCACACACGGGGCTGAACGTGGTTGTGGGTCTGTTGTGAAAAGTTCAGTGTGTGTGTCGTGTGTGTGTGCGTGTGCACGCACGCGTGCCCGCGTGCGCGTGTGTGTGTGTGTGTGCACACGCGCAAGAAAACGTAGCATCACAAAGTAAGCACTTGGTGCATACTAGTCATTTCAAACAAGAGATATTTTCTGTCACAAGTCTCTCGTGTAAGGTGAGGAACTGTTTATTTACTCTTTAAGTCGAAGGTTACGCTATGAATTTGCTTTTTCAAAGCCGTGGGTGATATATATATATATATATATATATATATATATATATATATATATATATATATATATATATATACATATGTATCACAGTAATGCTTGACATTGAACCTTAAGAACACATACAGCTGATGACTTCCCCCTCCCCAGGCCAAATCCCTCAGAGGACTCGTGTCCTGTCCATACCATCAATTCTGCTTCATTGAAGTCATTCCCCAGGAAGCAATTAGTGGTCGCTGATGTGCGTGGAATGGGTGCGCAAGTCTGAGACCACTGCTATGACTGCTGAGTCCTGGGGGGTGCTTTGGACTGAAGTCTAGGCTCTAACAGACAAATGAACTAGAAAATAATAATAACGACAACATTACAATTCATGTATATTTGTGTGTTTGTCTGCGACTTTTTCTCTTCTCTCTCTGTGTGTGTGTGTGTGTGTGTGTGTGTGTGTGCGGCGGGGGTTGGGGGGGGGGGGGGGGGGTGCGGGCGGGGGGGCATGCGTGTTTGCTCTCGTATTGTGTCTGACTTTTATGTGTTTTTTTGTACAATTATTATGTTACATTTTTTTTATCGTGTGCATGTTTGTTTACAATCCAAAAAGAATTTTTTTTTAACCTCGTTGCTAATACTTTCCTAGCACGATTATATAATTCCAACATATACATGGTGTCAGTTATGTCAAACTCATTCTCCCATTCATTCCTTCAAATACAAAGAACATCAAGACAAATGTCATAGGATACTTTGATTTGAACTCTTTATTATGACCTCTTTATTATGACAACCCTTATATCTGTACGTACTTGAATTTGTTATTAATTTGTTTTAAGTAAATACTTTGCAAAATTTGTGTTGAGGGATGAATGTGTGAGGAAAATAAAGGACTTGTTGAGTGGAGGGATGAGAGAGGTGACATTAAATATGTGAAAAAAAGAAAATAATGATAATAATGATAACAGTTTGGCCACCTTTATTTCTGCATCTCTCTCTCTCTCTCTCTCTCTCTCTCTCTCTCTCTCTCTCTCTCTCTCTCTCTCTCTCTCTCTCTTCTCTCTCTCTCTCTCTCTCTGTGCGTTTGTTTCTTTGTGTGTCTCTTTCTCTCTGACTTGTCTTTTCTTTTTTTTTTACATTATTAATTAGTGTAAATTTTACTCTCCCCTGTCTCTGTATTTTTGTTTGTTTGTTTGTTTGTTTGTTTTTTGTTTGTTTGTGTTTGTTTGTTTTTTGCTTGTCGATCTGTTTGTCTCTGTCTGTCTTTCTCTCTTTACTCACCAGATCTGAGACATCCCTGTACTTTTTCATGCTTATTGCTGTGTCCTCTTTTCTTTTCATTGCTTCTCATTCGTATACTTTCTCAACCCCGGTGAGTACTTCTGTCGTTCTGGCTGGCTGGCTGGCTGTCCGTCCGTCGTGCCGTCCATCCGTCTCTATGTCAGTCATTCAGTCTGTCTGTCTGTCTGTCTGTCTGTCTGTCTCCCTGTCTCTGTCTCTCTCTCTCTCTCTCTCTCTCCTCTCTCTCATCTCTCTCTCTCTCTCTCTCTCTCTCTCTCTCCTCTCTTTAAGCCCTTTTTCTGTGTGTCTTTATGTGCTGTTTCTCTCGCTGTCATGTTTATTGTTACTTGTCACCACTCCTGTTTCTCTCTTCATGCTCCTTCCTCTCTGTCTTTCATCTCTGCTAGAACTCATCTCATTCATTACAGGCGAGTTTGTGACGACACATGAGAAAGACAGCAACACTGACAAGGGGCTGTGGATTATGCATGGTCTTAGCCACATAAGCCAACGGGAATGGGAGAATCTCTCCACAAGCTTCCGAAAAGATATTCAGGGAGGATGGAAATTGAGCGTTGCTGAGAAAAAAGGGTCATGCGTAGTCAATCATCTTTTCAGCATCTTCGCTGTTGAGAGCAAGACGGGTAGTAGATGGAGAGAAAATGGAGAGGGGTAGGTAGCGGGAGGAAGGGAGGTTTTCAGTGAATGTGTTAAAACCTGTGCTCCTTCATTTCTTGCTAGTGTGAACGAAACGTTCTTTAGAACATTGACATCCACAGGAATTTAGAAAGGTCTAACGTGTATGCATAATTATGTGAAAGCTGCATGATCTGAGTCAGATACAACAATGTTGAGGACGCAAAGCTCAAACACATATTTCTTTGAAATCCCTGTTTGGTGTGTTGATATGAACTTGATTTGCATGATCAAATCTTCCTGTTTATCTCTGTCAGGCCTTATAATGTCATTCCAGATGGGTCTTAGTCTGGCTAGTGCTGCTGTCGTTTGCGCAACTCTAGTGAGCACTTCAGTTTTTGATCTTTCATCTGAAATAGTTGCCCGGCGGTACTTGAAGTTCTGTACTGTTGCTAGTTTTTTTTCTCCTTTAATAGCGATGTTAGCGCCGCTACCATTGGTGTTGTTGGTCAGAAGTGGTGTGTCTTTTGGGCGCTGATCTCCGTGATGAATGCAGCAGAACATTTTTCAAGGCGCTCTGGTAGGCTGGCTAGTTCCTGCTCTTTTCCTGCCGGCCTGTCCATGTCATCAGCAACACGTAGGTTTGCTACTGGAATAATGGAATAACTGCGTTACGGGAATGACAGAAACATCACAATCAGTTCCAAGATCAGACGGATGCGCTCGCTGGTCAGTACCATATTTCTCTAGGCCTGTTAGACGGATCTGACATCTGAACTTGACTGAAGAATTCAGGCATTAGAAATGAGATGCTTCCGCAAGATCCCTGGCATCTTATACAAAGACCACATTTCCAACTTGGAGGTCCAGACCAGAG
>JADBJO010004995.1:17500-25297 GCA_016801955.1 Conus betulinus
GATTTTTTTTTTTTTTTTTTTGTTTTTTGTTTTGACGTCCCACTTTCTGTGTTCTCATGCGTTTCTATATTCTCCATAATACTCCCCCCGAGTGGCATTACTCTGTCGTCACCCATACCGGCTCTCTGTACACAGCTACACACAGGCTAGGTCTGTTATAGTCCCAAAGCGAGCATTCAGTGCCAGTTCAGGAGGCAAGCAACCAGCAGAGGTACTGCTGCACCTGCGCTGAGTCACTCTGGCGCTATTCAGCGATGCCGATTCTGACCCATCACATCCAGGACATGCCATCAGCCAGGCCATCTAATGACGACAATCACTGCCAGGTAGTCGAACTAATGTGACCGAGCATCCGTTTCCGTGGCGTGTCACCACTTCCATCCTACGACAGTCTCCATGAACCAGCTGATATTGGTGACCTTGACACGAGTTCATCATGGGCGTCATGGAGATGAAGTCAAACAGAGGTCACTACAAACACAGGGCATGAGAGGCCACAGAACCGAAGATTTTTCCCTTTCTTCATGATTATAAATGAACATGACGATTGCGAAAAAATTCATGTTATCAGAGGCCATAAATTGACATCGCGCGCGCGCGTACACACACACACACACACACACACACACACACACACACACAACACACACACACACACACACACACACTATATTATCTATCTCCCCCTCTCTCCGTCTCTTCTGTGCGTCTGTTTGTCTCTCTCTGGCTCTTTCTTTCTTTCTCTCTGTCTCCCTCCCTCTCTCTCTCTCTCTCTCTGTGTCTTCTGTGCGTCTGTTTGTCTCTCTCTAGCTCTTTCTTTGTTTCTCTCTCTGTCTCTGTCTCTCTCTCTAATTTGTCTCACTGCCACCAATTCGCACGCATTATTGTTTAGAATGAGATGAAAATAAGGCAGACGGGCAACACGAATGAGGACGCTGTGGAATATCCATACTCCAAATTGAGCAGTGGCTTATACAGGCCGGAACAAAATGTCTCAAAGCTTCCGATAGGATTTGGCAAAGAATGTCCCGATGGGGGTCACCATGAAGAATGAGCTGTTATGCATAGTCAATCTATTATTCAGCAAATGCTCCTAACCTGTTGACTCAGCCTCAGTTCTGTTGGCTTCTATATGAGGGAAGATTTCTGATCGAATGGAGAAGCCTTGTACATTGTCATTATTTTCCCAGACCAGTGACAGCTTCCTGTCTCCATCTTTCGTCATGTATATATGGGCAAATGAAAGGTCTATAATAGTTGCTGCATTTAGAGCTTAATGAAACTATATGTAGCTAGTTGGCTACCATTGCGAAAGTTTAGATTCCCCTTTATTGCCAAATGTGTATCGTGTCTCTTTCGACTTTCTAAGTATTTCATCATACTCACTTGCCAAATTTGTCAATGTTTTTGAAGCGTAAAACTGATTATCTGTGCTCTTACTTACCATTTTTTTTTTTAAATTTCTTGAGCTTTTATATCTGTCGAGCAGTAGATGATCCATCTTCTATACGTACTTCAAGGTGTGATAGCTGTATAAATGCACTTTTAGAAATCTCTGGTGTCAAAAGCGTACAGAAATCGAGCTGTCGCAGAAATAATCAAAGAGAGTAAAACCACATTCCCTCTACCCTATCTTAATTTTGATCCCTAATTGGACATATCGTGCTTTTACTATTTTAATTTCTAACGTTTTCCATTCACGAGAGAGACTCTTCTTGTTGGATGGTTTTTAAAGCAATTAAGAATAATACGTATTTCAAGGGTTAACTTAAAGTTTGCCTATAGATCTCCCTGAATACTCTTCTGATCATCAAAAAGTAATACATACTCTTGTGCTCTTTAAATGTTATAGGCATTTTTGTGCTCATATATGTTGAAGATTACTATCTTTTTAACCATATATGAATAAATATTCGTATTTGTGTATCCTCATGCAAAACACAAAGATATGTTTGTTTTTTCATTGCAATTTTTTTTTTAATTTGTATAGATTTTAGCCTGCAATCGCCTCACTTTGCAAGTAATAATGTACAATAGTTACTCACATAATGCCCCAGTTTCGTTTGTATAACATGCAGTAAGAAAATAGAAATATACGCAATAGAAGATCTCACCAGCGCCAATATTATCTTTGTCATATCCCACCCAGCTGAAAATGAAGTAAAAGCCCCGAAAGGGAACTGTTTGCAACAGAGTTTCCATCAAATGGTTTACTGTCAATGTTTGATTTGGAAACGTTTGCTACAGTTAAGCTTTGCACAGCGGGTAGGTCTATAGGGGTCCCAGACATGTAGCTATGCACAGTGGAAGAGCAGGCCTTTCTCTGCCGGATGTCCCCCTGCCTACTTGATGCTGACAGCTAGCTCTGTTTTAACATTTCGTGCTTGGATTGTCGCAAAAGGTGGTGGTTGTGTTTGTGTTGTGGAACGGTGTGTGTGTGTGTGTGTGTGTGTGTGTGTGTGAGTGTGTGTGTGTGTGTATGTGTGTGTGTGTGTGTGTGTGTGTGTGTGTGTGTGTGTGTGTGTGTGTGTGTGTGTGAGTGCGCGCGCGCGCGCGCCTTTTTCGTGTGTATGTGCATGCATAGGCCACAAGAAATTGTATCATCACAAAACCTTTGTGCGCACAAGATCCATATTCTCTTTGTGGTGCAAAACTGCCAAATGAGACATGTTTTTACATTACGACTTCCTAGCATACGGTCAACGGTTATGCTACGTGTTTTCTTTTTAAAAGTCAAGGATTACATTACAAATTTGTTTTTTCAAAGCTGGGGAATACATCACAATCTTTTTTTTTTTACATGCGAGGTTTACAGTTACGCTTGACACTGAATGTTAATAACACATAGGATCATTGAATGTTAATAACACATAGGGTCATTATTCTCCCTGAGGCCGGAATCCCTTAAAGGATTGTCCGCTGTCCACACCGTCATCTTTCCTTCGTTACATCATTCCCCATGAACCAATTGGTTGATGCTAATGTGTGTAGAGTGAGGTCGAGACCGCTGCTACGACCATTCTTTCCCGAGAGTGGGTATTGACTGATGTGCATGCTCTAATGGAAAGTGAGTGTGAATAGCTTTGCCATGTTTATTCATTAATCTCTCTCTCGGGCTCTCTCTCTCTCTCTCTCTCCTCTCTCTCTCTCTCTCTCTCTCTCTCTCTCTCTCTCCTCTCTCTCTCTCTCTCTCTCTCTCTGTGTACATTTCTGTCTGTCAGTCTGCTTTTTTCCTTTCCATCTTTCCATCTTTCTGTTTTCCTTCCCCCCCCCCCCCCCCCTCTCTCTCTCTCTCTCTCTGTCTGTCTGGGGTGCCTGTTTCTCTGTTTGTCTGTCTGTCTGTCTGTCTGTCTGTCTCTCTGTCTGTTCTGTGTCTCTCTCTCTCTCCTTTTGTTTGGTCTTTGTTGTCTGTGTTTCTTTTTTGTTTGTCAGTTTGTCTGTCTATCTGTCTCTCTGTCTTTCCATCTATCTCTCGATGTGTCCTCTCTTTACTCCCGTAACTTAAACTTTTCCTTCCTTTCTATTCATTCTTTTCATCCATTGTTGTTATATAACTTTTGTACCTCCCAGTCAATCCCATTTCTTACCCAGCCTCAATCCTGTCTGTCTTTGTCTGTGTCCGTCTCTTCACTCTCTATTATTCTAACGTTTCTAGTCACCACCACTCTTGTTTCCCCCTTACGCCCTCTCTCTCTCTCTCTCTCTCTCTCTCTCTCTCTCCCTCTCGCTCTCTCTCTCACTCTCTGTCTGTCTCTCTCTTTCTCTCCTCTCTCTCTTCTCTCTCTCTCTCTCTCTCTCTCTCATCTCTCTCTCTCTCTCTCTCTCTCTCTCTCTCTCTCTCTCTCATCACGTTACTACTGCTGGAACCCGTCTCAATCATTACAGGAGAATAGGGTGACGACAAACAAGAAAGACAGCAACAGGGACGAGGGTTGTGGATTATTCATGGCGTTAGCCATACAAGCCAACGAGAATGGGAGGCTCTCTGTCCAAAACCTTCCGAAAAGATGGTGACAGAGCAGCGGACAATTAGCGTTGCCGAGAAAGAAACGGTCATGCATAGGTAATCATTTGTTCAGCAACACACGTCGACCTGCCCTGTGAGGGGTGGGAGGGGGGAGGGAGGGCAGATGGATAGAAGATGGAATAGGAGGACGAGGAGAGAGTTGGGAGGATGGGGAGGTTTTCGACTAACGCGTTAAAGGTTAGTGACCCGCCACTTGACGGTACTGTCGACAAAACCTCCACTGGCACACTTACATCCACAGATGTTTTGAATTTCTTATTTTTATGCATATTATGTGAGAGCTGCATGATCGTGGACATTAAGTTAGGGTACAAAGAAAAAAAGCGTTGAGGAGGAAATAAGGATCGAAATGCATTATTTAAAACGTTGGTGTGATTTGTTACCATCAGATTAATTTGCATCGTCATACATCCATTTTTTTTTTTTAGTCGGCGCACTTGTGGTGTCTCGGTTCACAAGTCTAACAGTTCACCTAGGCTGTATGGGTACTGCAGTGATCAACACTGCAATGATGGATGCTCCACCTTTGATGATCTGGGTGAGTGTCTGGGGTTGCAGCCATGCTCTTCTCGGTGTCGCGTGAAATCTGGGAACGTGATATCTGGGAACGCGTTCCCAAAATGTTCTGTACTATCTGGGGGAGGCCTGTAATACATGGGAACGTGGTCTTTCAGAGCTCAGAAGGGCAGAAGGGCAGAAAGAAGAAAAAAAGAATGAATTTTCGAGATAAGGTAAAAAAATAATTTATTGAGGTGCAATTGAGATCTTTGGCTTTCTTGTCACATTTTTTTCATTCATTTCTTGGCATGATCTTCACAAAGTACGCGCTTTCTGGAGCCTTCTTTGCGTAAGTTCAACAAATTTTCACAAAATAGAGGAATTGAAAACTTTTTTTTTTCTGAGACGTTCTATTGAGGCCTTCTTGGCGTGATTGCAAAGGAAATGTGCATGAAAAATCAAAGATCAACATATTCGCGTTCCCAGATATATCATGGTTCCCAGATATTATACGACACCGGTCCTCTCAGCAATGTTGTCTGCTACCTCTTTCTCTGTGTGCCTTCGTCTCCACTTCTGTTTGATCTGTTCCATGGTGGAGGGTCTTGAAGAGTCCAGTAGACCTTGACTCATGTCTTTACCATTTTCAGCTTTCTTAGTGTTTTCTGTACTCAGCACGTCTTCGGACGGACTCACATGTAGACTGAAATTTCTGAGGAGTTCATCGTTCGTGTCATGATGAGAGTGGTAGATGTCGTGTGCTTTTCAAAACGATCTTTGTTCAATGCTTGGATCTCCCTTTGGAATGATGCGGTTAAAGTGTATTCCTCACCCACATACAAGGAATCAGCACAACTGCAAGCAACACAAGTTCTGCTTAGATCTGAAAAAGATGTCTTTTATCTCCAGGTAGCTTGCAGGTTTGCCAGCAATGCCGCTGACAGTTCTGCAATGCTTGTTGTGTACAATACCAGCGTTGTACATTAAACAGTCTCCTACCTCCTTCCCACTATGTGTACATCTGTTATCTAAGATAATACACTTTTACCAGAAAGCATACTGAGACACATATAACATTGTATGTACCATGACAAGAAAATTTGGCGAGTTGATTTTCTGCATGTCATGTGAGAGCACAGTTTTAATGGGATAGTATGGGAAGAGTCAGAGGGTGGTAGGAGACAACTGATGATGGTGAAAATGGTATTGATCAGATGGAGGCGATTGGTGATGGTGAAAATGGTATTGACCATATGAGGCGATAGGTGATGGTGAAAATGGTATTGACCATATGGAGCCGATTGGTGATGGTGAAAATGGTATTGATCATATAGAGGGGATTGGTGATGGTGAAAATGGTATTTTACCATATGGAGACGATTGGTGATGGTGAAAAATGGTATTGATCATATTATAGAGGGGATTGGTGATGGTTGAAAATGGTATTGATCATATAGAGTCGATTGGTGATGGTGAAAATATTATTGACCATATGGAGGCCATTGATGATGGTGAAAATGGTATTGATCATATAGAGGTGATTGGTGATGGTGAAAATGGTATTGATCATATGGAGGCGATTGGTGATGGTGAAAATGGTATTGACCATATGGAGGCGATTGGTGATGGTGAAAATGGTATTGATCATATGGAGACGATTGATGATGGTGAAAATTTTATTGATCATATAGAGGGGATGGTGATGGTGAAAAATGGTATTGATCATATAGAGGTGATTGATGATGGTGAAAATGGTATAAATCATATGGAAAGGATTGGTGCTGGTGAAAATGGTATTGATCATATAGAGCCGATTGGTGATGGTGAAAATGGATCCGATCATATGGAGGCGATTGATGATGGTGAAAATGGTATTGATCATATAGAGGGGATTGGTGATGGTTGAAAATGGTATTGATCATATGGAGGCGATTGGTGATGGTGAAATGGTATTGATCATATAGAGGGGATTGGTGATGGTGAAAATGGTATTGATCATATAGAGGGGATTGATGATTGTGAAACTGGTATTGACCATATGGAGACGATTGGTGATGGTGAAAATGGTATTGATCATATAGAGGCGATTGTTGATGGCGAAAATATTATTGACCATATGGAGGCGATTGGTGATGGTGAAAATGGTATCGACCATTTGGAGACGATTGGTGATGGGTGAAAATGGTATTGATCATATAGAGACGATTGGTGATGGTGAAAATGGTATTCATCATATAGAGGCGATTGGTGATGGTGAAAAATGGTATTGATCATATGGAGGCGATTGGTGATGGTGAAAATGGTATTGACCATATGGAGGCGATTGGTGATGGTGAAAACAGTATTGACCATATGGAGGCGATTGGTATACATGTCTGCCGGCCGGCTGATTTGTGACAGTTTGCCGGACGCGCTGAATGTGATCCTAGAACGGAGAGCGAAAGGAAAGCAATTACTTTCTTACCTAGAGATAGAGAGAGAGAGAGAGAGAGAGAGAGAGAGAGAGAGATAGAGAGAGAGAGAAGAGAGGGGTGGGATCTATGTTCGTGAGTGTTTGTGAGCGTGCGTGTGTTCGTGTGGTGTAAAAAAAAAAGAAAAAAGAACGAATAGACGAAAGAGGAGAGAGAAAGAGAGAGAGAGAGAGAGAGAGAGAGACAGAGAGAGAGATAGGCAGAGAGAGACAGGCAGACAGACAGACAGGCAGACAGATTGACAGATCAGGCAAAGAGTGTGGAGTGTGTGGTTGTGTGTGGTGGGGGGGGGGGGGGGGGGGTATGGGGTGGGTGTGTGTGTGTGTGTGGTGTGAGTGTGGTGTGTGTGGGTGTGTGGGGGGGTGTGGGGGGCGGGGCTGTGTTTGTGTGGTGTGGTGTGTGTGTGTGTGTGTGTGTGTGTGTGTGTGTGTGTGTGGTGGTGGGTGTGAGAGGAACAGAGAGAGCGAGAGAGAGAGTGAGAGAGAGAGAGAGAGAGAGGATCGAGAGAGAGAGAAGAGAGAGTGAGACAGGGAAGGAGATCCATTACTCCAATCCCTAGAACTGTTAGACACATTACCAGATAAAATCACTACTATGCATCGTGCCATAATGTGTCAATATACGGGTTCATCAGCCGTCACGTTTGGAGAGTGGAGGAGCAGAAGGAGAGCAAAGAGAAGGGGCGGGGGCAACGGGAGGGGGGGGGGGGGTGGGGGGAGGGGGGAGAGGGAAGAAGAGGGGGGGGAGGGGAGGGGGGGGGGGAGGATGGGGGGGAGGAAATGGGATTGGCGGCGTGTAGAT
>JADBJO010004995.1:37722-40222 GCA_016801955.1 Conus betulinus
CTACTGTAATTCAAAGCTGCCTGTTCTTTGGTTTGACTTTGGAAGATATTGATTTTTTCGTACCACAGTCGCTCACGCACACACACACACACACACACACACACACACACACACACACACACACACCACACACACACACACACACACACACACACACACACACGGAGAACAGAATAACGTATTGCAAAGAGAATAGAATACAAAAGAAACAGAACAGCGGAAAAGAAGACAGAAGCTGTTCGTCATGCTAGACTTTACCTGGGTTTGGACCTCTGCGTGAATGTCATCAGCAGCCTTTGTAAAGACAGGCAGTGTTTTCACTACGAAGATATTCAACGGAGGTACGTGATACCTGGAGTTTCTCATCACCACAGCGCTAAATCATTGTCCACTGGCTTCCCAAAAGTATCGATGAGGGCGAGTTAGTAGCCAGCTGGTAGGAAGACAGAACGGGCAGAAAGCCATCTGGTTAAACAAACAAACAAACTAACACCTGCATCAAGATGACCCGAGAACTTCGTGTCTCATAATTCAAACCCAGCAAAACGAAAATGAAAGTAACTAACATGCAGAAAATACCAGTGACCTTTATAGAAAACATCAGTGCCCTTTTTTATATTGATCCAGAAAGACAGGAACCGAAGGAGAACGTGAACTAACAGCGTAAGAGGTGAAATCTAGGATATTTTATCAGTAACAAACCGAACGTTTAGGCAAATAAGCGCCAAAGAGAGGGTAGAAACTATGTGAGGCACAACTGAGATATATAAGTCCACACCACATCACCAAATAAAGATGTCAACAATGCATATATACGGAACAGCCGGAAACACGAGCAGAGAAATTCGTAGAGAAGATGAGCCGGGGAAAAAAAAAGCTGTAAAAAGACCAGGAACAGGAGATGGAGGAATCAGGGAGAAAAAAAAAAGACAATATTAAAAAATAAAAGACGTTGTTTAATTAGTGTGCGTATAGTATCAGCCCAAATGACTTATTTTATTTATTCATTTATTTCATTTAATTATTGATTTTTGTTCTCACCCTCGGAAGGAAAATAGAAAGACGTTATATAGAAAACATAAACTGTTAAGATATTGAACTATAAGAGAGAGAGAGAGAGAGAGAGAGAGAGAGAGAGAAAAAAGAGAGAGAGGGAGGGAGGGAGGGAGAGAGGTTAGAATGTTTTATTCATAAGGGTCATAATCCATTAGATGAGAGTTGTAAATAATGATTTCAGTCGAAATTGGGGTGAGGGAGAGGGAGAGGGAGAGAGTGAGGGGGCAGAGGGAGGGAGGGAGGGAGGGAGGAAGAGTGGGAAGGAGGGAGCGAGTGAGCGAGAGAGAGGGGGGGGAGGGAGGGAGAGAGGAGAGGAGAGGAGAGACGGAGAGAGAGAGGGGGGGGGGGGGAGGAGGGACAGACGAGAGAGAGGGAGAGAGAGGAGAGGAGATGAGAGAGAGAGAGAGAGACAGACAGACAGATAGACAAAGAGACAGACAGAGAGTCAGACAGAGGCAGAGAGACAGAGAGAGAGAGAGGAGGGAGACAGAGACAGAGAGACAGGGTCAGATTTTTTTTTTTTTTTTTTTTTTTTTTTTGCTGTCCCAACCTCTGCGTCACCTCAGAGGCAGTGCACCCACGCCGCTCATTCCGACACCCCGTCCACAGCCACAGCCCGGTCGGCCCCGACGCAGCCCCGGCACCGGCAATCCACAGGGAGCAGTCAATGTCAAGTCGTCAAGAGGCAACCCAACCGGAGGAGACACCGCACTGCTGCTGAGTCACTTCAGTGGTGTTCAGTGGCGCCTCTTCTGATCTAACATACGCAGGACAACCACCTACTAAGCTCCCTACTGACGACAATAATTGCTTAGTCGCGGAGCCGGCGTGAGTGAGCTCTCCCTCCGGAGGGCGCCACCACCACGTCCCCGTCCAACGACAGCCCCCATGGACTCGCCGATACCGGTGACCCGGACGGAACCAAACCAAGGCCACAGACGTGGAGTGGACGTCGAAATTGAGGTCACCATGAGAGCAGGGCATGAAGGGCCACAGAATTTGAGACTTTTTTATGCTGATCGATGAGAATGAGGATGATTAAGATGTTGCTACGGATTTTCCATTTCGGTCTGAGACTACATGACAGGGCTAGGGTCAGATTCTTGTTCAGATTCATATGTTCATTTTTACAAGTCATGGTCCCTTAAAAGAGGGATGGACATTAACATGACATAACAATCGACACAAACCCTCGTTAAGGTACATAGGCACTTCGCCTTATAAAAGCTTTATACATGTGAACAGCCAAGGATTTGAGACAGACAGACAGACAGACAGACAGACAGACAGACAGAGAGAGAGAGAGAGAGAGAGAGAGAGAGAGAGAGAGAGAGTCTCAAGATTAAAACGTTTTGTTAATAAAGCTCATAGCCCCTCACATCGCAGACGTAAATAATGATTTCAGTTGAAATTGAGAGGAGGGGTGGGGGTGGAGGGCTGGGTG
>JADBJO010004995.1:47722-50222 GCA_016801955.1 Conus betulinus
CCGTGACCGATAATGAACATACCTACACATTTTCAGAAAGATCGACCCAGTAGTTTTGTCTGGAGTGAGTGGAACACATTTTGACCACGGACAAACACACACACACACACACACACACACACACACACACACACACACACACACACACACACACACACACACATTTCTACGTTCCCATTGTAAGTACTCCCTGTTCTATAAGACCAGGGAGTACAAAAAGGTATTGTATGACAGATGGTTAGAGATGGTGGAAAACAATTTAGTAGCCGTTTTCTGATTTGTCAATTAATCCATATGTAACGAAGTAATGTAACTCTTGCTACCGCAATGAAATTAATTCTCGCGATAACTCCAAACTAATGTTGCTTACAATACCGAATCGCTTAGGGGAAATGTCAATTTAGGGCCTACACAGACCAAAAACGAAGACCTCTCACGCACACACACACACACACACACACACACACACACACACACACACACACACACACACACACACACACACACACACACACACACACACACCCCGACTAGATCAGTAAATTATGTTAAAAGACTATATCAGTGTGAACTTGACAATATAAGTAACTATATGGCTGAAAACGGATTAACTCTATTTCCAGAAAAAATCGCACATGATGCTTTTTAATGCAGGTTATGACGTCAGTCCTCTGCCTTCCTTGAAAATAGATGGATCTGTTATTGAATATAAACAGAATGTAAAATTTTTAGGTGTTTATTTTACTTCCAAATTATCATGGAGTTACCATTTGGAATCTGTATTGACAAAGGCCAGAAAAAGTTTGAATATCCTTAAGGTAATAAGTCAACAACCATGGGGAAAGGACACTCAACGCTTATTCACTTAGCAACAGCATTGGTACGTTCAAAACTAACGTATGCACAGGAAGTTTTCTTCTCTGCACCTAAATATTTAATCAAAAAAGTTACAAAGTGTTGATAGCAAAGCTTATAAGCTAACACTCGGTGTTCCAGTGCATGCGTCATCTATAAAAACTACGCAGAGATTTGTATATTACCACTAGAAGAACAGATGAAACTCGCAACAGCAAAATATATTTTACGAAGTAATTCTGTTCAAAACTCAGTTGCTATGGAAATCGAGTTAAAATCAGATATTGATTTCCCTAAAAGAGCACATAATATACATTCTCTAACAACGATAGGTTCATCATATACGTCTGATCTGTTTAAAAATGCAGGCGTTGAGCCTAAAAATGTAGCTCCGCGACTATCTTACAGCATAATCCCTAAATGGGAACTCATCGCTGCCAATTTTGACACAGAGTATTTAGACTTCAAGAAAGAGGAAGGTCCAGCTGTCGCTGCTGCATCTGTCCGCTGTCATATACATAATCATTATTCAAACCATTTGAAAGTCTATACAGATGGTTCTGTCCTCGATAACGGTCTAGCTGGTGCAGCTTTTGTTATCCCGGCCTTGAAGGTGGAACGATCCTATCACATCGGAAAATATTTTTTCAATATTTACAGCTGAACTCGTTGCTATTGCAATGGGTCTGAATTATCTGCTGAATCTGCCTGTTTTTCTGTTTCATATACTGTTTTGTGTAGATTCTAAATCTGTTTTGCAAGCGCTTAATTCATTTAATACAAAAGTAAGAGGGGAAACTTGTCACTGAAATTATTCACTTAATTCATTTCCTGTCTGTACGCGGTACCAGTGTCAATTTTTGTTGGGTTCCTTCTCATTGTGGATTATCTGCAAATGAATGGGCGGACCGAACTGCAAAAAAAGGGTGCAAAGAATCATAACAATTCCATCAAAATACAAATCCCCCTGTCCCTACAAGAAGGATGTATCTTTTGGAAAAAAAAACTTGCTGGAATTTATAAAAAATGCAGCAAGAAGGAAGTGATATATCTCTGATGACGTTCGGCGTAAAAACTCTATAAAAACAATTTTTTTGGTGCCAGTAAAAATAACCATCATCATAGGCTATTAACAAGCATGGTTTTTGAGATTTAGACTCGATGCATTTAAAACGAAATTCAGTCATAATGTAACGTGTGTATGTGGCGAAAATATCTCGCCATTTCATGTTATTTTTCTTTGCCAGCAGTGAAAAAAACATTTGCCTAGTTGGCTCTCAGACATTGAGCCATCCCGCTCATCTTTCGAAAAGTTACGTTCGAATTATTTACAAATATTGGACATTGTACAGGGACTGTATAAGAGTCCCATTGGTAAATTGCTCTGATGATTTCTTGTTTTGATAATGTTGTGTTAGGTTATATTTGTATTACAGTTTTTTGTTGTTTTTTTTTTTTCTTTCCTTTTAGTATTGCCGAGACCCCTCCCCTCCCTCCCCCCCTCCCCACCCACTCCCGACCCCTCCCCTCCCCCCCCTCCTGATCCTGACCTTCCCTCCTCTTCAATGATTGGAATTTACTCATTTAAACACATTTGCATATACAGTATTACTTAAGTATTTTCTCTCTCACGCGGATACACACT
>JADBJO010004995.1:70222-72722 GCA_016801955.1 Conus betulinus
ACCTGTGGTCAAGCAATGGTTAAACTGACCAGTGGTCAAGCGTAAGTTTATAATGAAAATGACGTGTGAGTGAGAGAGAGAGAGAGAGAGAGAGAGAGAGAGAGAGAGAGAGAGAGAAGAAAGCAAACGGATGGACAGACATACATGCATACAGAAATACAGGCAGGAAAAAAAGACAAACAAATAAAGGAGTATATAACTACAATATCACGCAAGTCTTGCAGTTTTAAGCGAGATAACGCTTTTAAATCAAATGTTCTGTCCTTCCCAATGACTTCCACAATGAGTAAAGCAAGAAATGATAGAAAGAAATAATAATTGTCATTTGCACATAAGCACATTATCAAAAATCAAATGAAGTAACAAAATAAAATAATTGACATAAAAAGTAACTTTTTAGCAGCTACAATATCACGCAAGTCTTGCAGTTTTAAGCGAGATAACGCTTTTAAATCAAATGTTTTGTCCATCCCATTGACTTCCACAATGAGTAAAGCAAGAAATGATAGAAAGAAATAATAATTGTCATTTGTACATAACCACATTATCAAAAATCAAATGAAGTAACACAAATGAAATAATTGATATAAAAAGCAACTTTTGAGTACGATTCCCGACTTGTTTTTCCAGTGGAAGCATATGAAAGCATATGAAAATCATCAGAAAGTTTACAGAGGCTGCATCACGCAGTGGCTGACCGCCCGCCAGTATGCGTCAACATCTCTTTTGCCATTGTTGTACTGAGTTTTCAACCTGACAAGTCGCTGCTCAAGGATCCTCCACTTCCGCCGACGCCTGGGGGAGCGTCCCTCCCCATTCGCAGCCCTCGCGATAGTCGCTTCGGCAGTGTTTTGGCTGTCCTTCAAATGGCGGATGAACAGCCAAAGGGTGGGGTGCCTGATCTGCACCGCAGCATTGAGCGTGCGGTGGAACGCTGGAAACAGAACATAGACACTTATAAACAATGAAGAGCAATTGAAAAACGACATCAAAACGCTTGAAAAAAATAAACACATTATATCTGTCTTTATGCAATAGAGGAATGACAGGCACAAAAAACTGGGCAGTTTTACACAGAGCTCAAACTGACATTTGCTTGAACACTAGGCAAAACTGTAACAATCCGACTGCAAGTTCCTCTGATAATAATAAAGAAACAAACCACAGAAAAATACAGACACTTTTTTAATTTAAACCAACAGAAAACAAAGTGATTGTTCGATTAAATTCTTCGTCAGGTGACAAATACACAAACAAAAGTGAAATAGTTTAGAAAGACAGGTGAGGAAAGTATGGACTCCCTGTTATGTTTCTTTGTCCAGAAAAAGAACTTATGTGGGTTTTTTTCAGAAAAATAAGTTATGTTTTTCTTTTTTTTCAGAAAAATAACTCTGAGCTCTGAAATAAAAATAATAACAATTAAAAACAAGATGGCAAGCCATTTAAATGTACTCCCAGTTTGAATCATTTTTTAATCAAGGCTTAGTTGAGCATGCGTGTGTAGGTGCGCATGCGTACTATCAACCCAATACTATTAGTTGGTAGTAGGGGTTGACGTCAGACTACAGACAGGCGAAAATTTCATTCAATTCAGTTCAGCCGTTTTGGAGCTATCGCCAATTAAGTGTTTTGTAGAAAATGCGCGCGCGCACATCATGAAAAAATTTAATGGAGATGGGCATCATCCATGATGTTATGGAAACACGTGATTAAAATTTCAAATCGATCGGGCCAGTAGTTTTTGCCTGGGCAACATGGAGATCATTTTTTGTTCACACACACACATACACACAGACAGACAGACATTTTTCTCGTCCCCATCGCAAAGTACTCCCTGTTTTTATAAAAAACTGGGAGTACAAAAACAAAAACACATAGAACAAAATACACAAAAATAGAGCATATAAACAAATTACAAATGTGTACAATCATATATAAAAAGAATATTTATTTTGAGAGAGAGAGAGAGAGAGAGAGAGAGAGAGAGAGAGAGAGAGAGACACATACATACATTCAACGTGGTTGTTTGTCCTTTGATCCATATCACGATGAAATACGTTCCACACAACAGGAGGGAATGGACAGCCAGCCTGATGTAGGTGTTTCTCACGTACTCCAAGAACTCCTCAAGTTCAGGGTGCTGGTCGATGAGTCGCCGTGTCCCGCGTTGGTTCACCAGAGCTTGGAAATTAAGCTGCACAAGGGCCACGGGTAAGTACCCGAGCGCCATGACCTTCTTTATGGTTTGTGCAAAACGGTCATCGGCTCGGTATGGTCCAGCTAGACCCAAGTGCTGGATGCGCCTCCAGAGAGACTGATTGAAATGGAAGTAGCACCCTCCGATATTGGCCTCAGGAATTCCGTTTCTATTGCAGTCTTGAGCGCTTGCTCAAAGTCACATATCACTTGCTCTGGGCGGAAGCGGTGATGGCTCACACGTCTCACTGCTGTTTTAACTGCTTGGAAAACCTGGCGGTAATGTCCAACCGTTTTCTGCTCC
>JADBJO010004995.1:75222-85222 GCA_016801955.1 Conus betulinus
CTATCTCTCTCTCTCTCTCTCTCTCTCTCTCTCTCTCTCTCTCTCTCTCTCTCTCTTTCTGCCCCCCCCCCCCCTCTCTGGTTCTGTCTCTCTCTTCTTGTCTTGCGCTTGAAACAAAATGGGAAATTAATGAATAAAAAACAAACAAACACCAAACAACAAATCATCAGGGAAGGACGCGTATGGAGCAGGAACTCCAGGTTGGAACGTTAACATAGAGCAGGCAAGGCTGTCAGTGTGTATCTTTTCTTTTGCATTGAAAACAGACACTTGTTCTTTTCAAGCAAATCCACTGTATGAGTCAGCAGTTTCTTTTAATTAATAAGCTTGTCATTTTTACCATTCCACAGGGTTCGCAAATGTGCGATAAGAACCTAGCTATGTACCAGCAGGGAGACATGAATTTCTGCCACGAAGTCAGTCAAACCAGGATAGCGCAGATCGCCACAACGTCATGGTGACAGGTCGACAGAAAGGGTAACCCACAAACCTGCTCTCCCCTTCTATTGACGGGACCTGCAGCCTATTAGGACTCGTGCAGCTAGCTGCCAGCAGGCATAAATCAACCCTCCGGCAAGCCGTCTCTTAGGATGGTGCCAGAATGGGGCACGAGGTTGAAGGCGGAGTGGAAGGGGGAAGGGAAAGGGGAAGGGGGGGGGGGGGGGAGGGATCAGCACACAGCAGCAACGTGGAACTGCAGATTCAGGAAGAATGCCTTTCATCCAAGGAACGCCCAAGCCCTGACGTCAACAACGGAAGCGTCTGTGACAAACGCCCGAACTTTTCAATGCAGTCTGCGGGCAACAGTAGCAACGAACAGAGAACCAGAGCCAGAGAGACAGATTTGGCGGGGAACAAGGGCAACAAAGCACGCATCGACCCCCCCCCCCCCCCTCCCCCTTAATGATCCTGAAAAATGCCAACCGTCGTCACGCCACCTTTCCCCCTCCCTCCCCCTTTTCTACTGCTCAAGGCTGAGGAGGGGGGGGGGGCGAGGCAGAGAGTGCCTCATCACAGACAAGGATGGACGCCATGTTCCGTCTGTCCCAGCCTGAGACAGTATAGGTCATCAGCCAGTGAGACCACACCAAATGGTGGCCGGTCAGATGACCAGACTAACAACCTGACTTATGACACAGACTTTACCACTGATCCTATTTCTGAAGACAAAGCTGACATCAAAAACTAGGAATCCCACTGGCCTCAAGCAACACGATGAATATCTTTTTAAAATAGTGAAAACCACCAACACTCAATAAGCATATTGCAAAGTTTCGGTTTATCTATAAACCTTTATCACGCATAAAAAGCCATGGGCCACTAAATGACAGCCCGAAAGCACAGCTTATCTCTTTTTTGTCATAACAACGTGGTGTCTTTGCAAGCAATGCATGCAAAGCAATCAGGTTACATTCAGTTGACCAATATGGCCCCATTACATTACAGAAACTTTCTTTTAAAAAGTTTGGAATGCAAATCGGTTATGGTTTTTGTACCAAGGGATTACGTTCTGTATGTCTTAGCTACGTATCTAATACTTGTTCCCACTTCCAACTTCCACATTTATTTATTGTTTGTCGTTCGCGGGACGCATTTTATCCCCCGATTGACCACGACTTCGCTATACACCGGGTGGTGACTGCGGGTGTTCATGATGCAGACCATGGCTGATCCAGGCCGATCCTCGCATTCAACAACTGGTTGAAGAGTTGTAGACAGGGCGACTTGGAGATGTAGCCAGGTACGAAAAGGACGGTGCTTGCTGCTTGTTTTTTACGAAACTGGCGTTGTTTGTGCTTTGTCCTGTACCTCCACCACTATGTCTCCCACATTTTGTAGTTTGTTCTCTCCAGAGTTGATCATGGACTGGCAACATAAACACGTACAGAAACCCTCTTACAATTAAATAAATGCAGACTTTCCAAGGAATCAAGAACAATGACACTAATGTGACATCAATGTTTATTCAAAAGGACACTGTTCCATGTGACACGAAGGTGGAATCCCAAAGCCTGAGCTGTAACAACATGTAAAATACACCAACCTGATCTCTTTGTGCATACTGTGTTAGTAGACGTAGGTTCTGATTTGCTGAAAAGATTCAATTACTGACAAGTTTCCATTACATTTTCATTTCACCCCCGTTCTTCAACCCGAAACGCAATGACCCCCCGTAACTGTACCTCGGTGTGTCTTATTCTGAACTCGTGTGGGAATAAGCCCTTAACGTCACCACAATCGACGCTCTATCCCAAACAAGCAAATTATAGGTCATTTTCAAAGAAAATCCTTGAATCCAGAACTTGCTCGCTTAGAATGCTTACCACGAACCGAACGGTCTATGTGGCGGGTGACAAATTACACAATTGACTTTTGTTTCCAAAATGTTTACAGTCTTTTCCCCCCATATGGTATTGCAGGACCCCCTTCTGTACCGTGTAAGAGTCATTTGCATGCATGCGCACATCCGGGGCGCTGTGTTGTGTTAGCCTGTGTATCAAAAAATCTCTCTCCTTTCGCAGGACTGCATTCGGTTTATTGCTATCCCCTATACCAGTCTTACAGAGACAGTAGATACCCTGATCATAGAGTTCATGCTCGAGAGTATGAGAACACTCGAGGGCTATCAACTCTCCTCTATCTCTCTCTCTCTCCTCTCTCTCTCTCTCTCTCTGGCCTGCTCTCCGTCTCTCAATCTTCTATGTGGTCTCTCTGTCTGTTCTCTCTTGGCCCTGTTACCTGCTTTGTCTGCTGACTGCAATTCTCTCTATCTATGTTTGTCTCTCTCTACAAACCACACCAACCACAACACACATCTGTCATGTCAGCCCTCTCTATTAATTTTGCCTGTCAGTTCCAGTCCTGCCTGTCTCCTCTCTTTCCAGTCTGCTGACTGGTCGTACATCTCTCTTCTCTCCGATCTGATCTCTCTTCTTCTCTTCTCTCTCACCACACACCACACCCACACCCACACACACACACACACACCACACACACACACACACACACACACACACACCACACTGTTTTTTTTAAATGTTGTTCTCTGTTCTGTCTTTCTCAGTCCCCTCCCACTTTTCTCTTCTATGCAGTGTCTTTTGTGTTTCCCGATCGGTGCTCTTCTCTTTCTTTTCTTTTTTTTTTCTGTTTCTTCTTCTGATCGGCTTTTCTCCCTATTACTTGATCAGCGCATAATTCATTGTAGGTTGGGATGCTAAGAACTGTTTAGTTCCCTCTTTTATCTGACACCTTCTTTTTCCGTTTGAACTGTTGCAGCAGTGCTGTGATTTAGTGTTGTTGTTGTTGTGTTGTTGTTGCTGTTGTTGTTGTTGTGTTTGTTGTGTGTTAATGATATTTTGAAGCGTTTCTGTTTGCTTTTCCTCGGAAGACTATTTGGAATGGAAAACGAAAATGGTTTTGAAACGAGAGTGGAATGGGAATCATCAGCAGTTTTCGTGTTTCCCTCTTTTGAAGTGTTTGCCCTGCATGTTTTACAAGAGAACCTTTACTTTTTCTTAAAGATCATTATTTCACCTAATGTAAACAATGAAAACAATCTTGTTAACCAGTACACATTTCTTACAACACTTTTTTCTTTTTTTTTTGCGAGGGGCGGGGGTGTCTTATCATAGCTAGCCCGCCTTTTCAATTCAATTTACTGGAATGGACACAATATGATGGAAAAAAAGCGATCGCCTTTTACAAACATTACAATTTGATTTAACAAACAAAGGATACGGTGATGGTGAAGCTGTTGCTGATAATGACGATGTGGCGTGTTTTTTTTTTTTTTTTTTTTTTTTTGTCTCGGTCATTCTAGTCTCCCCGTCTGTCTTTTTATTGGGAGAAAGAGTCTCTCTCTCTCTCTGTCTCTCTCTGTTCTCTCTCTCTCTCTCTCTCTCTCTCTCTCTCTCTCTCTCTCTCTCTCTTTGTCTGTCTGTCCGTTCGTCCGTCCGTATGTCCCATCATTCTCTCCTTTTTCTGTTTTTGTTTGTTTTTTTTTCTGTCTGTCTGTCTGTTAGTCAGTCAGTCAGTCTGTCAGTCTGTCTGTTTGTCTGTCTGTCTGTCTCTCTCTCTCTCTCTCTCTCTCTCTCTGATACATACTACACAGGACGATGATTGTTTACAATATGTTTGTAGAGTCGGTCATTTAAATGTCTGCACTTTACCTTCATGTAGAGGACGGAGGCCTGTCCACCCATCCCCCCCCCCCCCCCCCCCCCCCTTCTCTCCCACTCCATCACCTTTACTTACCACCCTATTCCCCTCTTCTTCATTCTGGCACTCTCTCTCTCTCTCTCTCTCTCTCTGTTTCTCTCTCTCTCTCTCTCTCTCTCTCTCTCTCTCTCTCTCTCTTATAAAACAAAAGTGAAAACATCATTATGGAAGGGCTTTAACAAAGCAGGAAATCCTTGTGGAATATTCACATTGAGTGGACTAGGTTGTCATCGTCAACATTTTACCATTACAATCAATTCTCGTTCTTTTATAATATAGTCAACTAAGGGAGTCAGAAACTGAATTATGATATCTACATCAGGAACATCTGTCCTGAGTCTGAACAAAAGAAAAGAAGAGTCTTGCTCGGTACGAGACAACGCTGCGAAAACTTCCTGTTGACGAGCATGTCACAAAGAACGCCATTTTTGAAGTTCGACCAGGTTTGCAAACGCGTGATGTGACTCCAGCTACGTAGCAGTGGGGATGGAGGGGTGGGGGTAGGGTGGGGGGAGGGAGAGGGAAGAATGTCCTGCAACAGCTAAGCCAGATCGGGACAGTGCAGAAAGCCCACAGCATCATGTGAACAGATCCAGACACGTGCTGATGCTGTGGAAGAGTAAACTCCCTTCCACACCCCACCCGCTCGATCCGGCACCCTCTACACTTCCATAGGCATGTTGAAAGAGAAAAAAAAAGGGAGAGAAATATGTGGATGTCTCGTCCGATGGAAATATGCTGCGGTTGCTTTCCTCATTTTAGGAGAGTTTTTATCACATCTTAACCTTCAGAGGTATTGTTCTTCATAAAAAGCAAGAGAACTGGATGTGTGTGTGTGTGTGTATGTGTGTGCGTGCGTGCGTGTGCGCGCGCGCGCGCGCGCAATGTGTGTGTGTGTGTGTGTTGTGTGTGTGTGTGTGTGTGTGTGTGTGTGCATGTGTGTGTGCGTGGTGTGCGGCCGTGCGTGCGTGGTGTGTGTGTGTGTGTGCGTGCGTGCGTGCGTGCGTGTGTGTGTGTGTGTGGTGTGTGTGTGTGTGTGTGTAGTGTGGTGTGTGTGTGTGTGTGTGGCGTGCGTGCGTGCGTACGTGCGTGCGTGCGTGCGAGTGTGTGTGTGTGTGTGTGTGTGTGTGTGTGTGTGTGTGTGTGTGTGGGTGTGTTTGTTTGTGTGTGTGTGTGTGTCTGTCTGTCCTGTCTGTGTTTAGTGCTACAGCCGAAACTGCAAGGCTTTTGTTCATTAATATCCGCTGTATATTGGCATGTACAATTCACAACTTTTGATCAGACTAATTATCTAGGAAACTTTAAGTCTAAAATCTCTTAGATTATCTGAATACGAATTTTTTTTTTTTTTTTGGTGCCAGCTTTTTTTTATTTCATACATTAAAGCTCCGATTTCAAATTCGCAATGGATATGATAGCAGACAGACCAACAGACCGACAGACATAATTGTGGAATCTTGGCTGAAAATGCCGAAAATTAAAATGGAAAAATAGGGTTTTTTTCTCTTAAGATTTATGCATTTGATCTACACATGTAAGCAGGACATATGTGGATGCAAGAGTGCTGGAGCGTGCGCGCGCATTATGTCTTTGTTATGTTAGTGTGTGCACACGAAATTTCTCTCCTTTCCCAGCGATTTTAGTGTTCGCTGTTCCGTTTGCCTGTCTACATAGCATTAGAGGTGGGTTTCAGTACCCAGGTTGGGAGAACAGAGAGCATGGACTCGAGTTGTTTACCTTGCGTGTTAGTGATGGCCAGGGACAATTAATGTGGCTGCACTGTCTGTGTCTGTCTGTCTCTTTGTCTGTTTCTGTCTGTCTGTTTGTCCGTCACGCATCCTCTCTGTTTTTCTCTGTCTGTCTGTCTGGCTGTCTCTATCTCATAGTCTCTGTAACTCTCTCTCTCTCTCTCTCTCTCTCTCTCTCTCTCTCTCTCTCTCTCTCTCTCTCTCTCTCTCTCTCTCCTGTCTGTCTCTGTCTCTGTTCCTGTCTCCCCGTCACTGTGTCTGTCTGTCTCTGTCTGTCCGTCTGTGTCGCTCTCTCTCTCTCTCTCTCTCTCTCTCTCTCTCTCTCTCTCTCTCTCTTCTCTCTTTCTCGCTCTTCTGTCTCTCTCTCTCTGTCTCTCTGACTCTCTCTCCTCTCTCTCTCTCTCTCTCTCTCTCTCTCTCTCTCTCTCTCTCTCTCTCTCTCTCTCTCTCTCCCATTTCCCTAACACCTCTCTCTCTCTCTCTCTCTCTCTCTCTCTCTCTCTCTCTCTCTCTCTCTCTCTCTCTCTCTCTCTCCCCCTCTCTAAGACACACTTAACGAACGACAACGGTGTGTGTTCTGTTGACAGTGTCAGCCATCAAATGTCTGCAGTGTACCTCCATGCAGCGGCCGGAGTGTGAGACAGGAGACCTCCCCGCCACGGAGTGCCCGGACGTCAAAGACCGCTTCTGCATGAAGTACACGGCAGAGTCAGGTACTGCATGGGGTAGTGGAATGATGCCAAGGGGGCAGAATGAGGGAAAACATGACCAACGCACACACACACACACACACACACACACACACACACACACACACACACACGCACGCACGCACGCACGCACGCACGCACGCACGCACGCACTTCACACACACACACACACACACACACACACACACACACACACACACACACACACACACGCACGCACGCACGCACGCACGCACGCACGCACGCACGCACGCACACACTTCACACACACACACACACACACACACACACACACACACACACACACACTAAAGTGAGGTAACTGCAGGCAGAAATTGAAACAAGTTTTCAAAGACTCTGCAGGATAAGGTGGACAAAACGAATCACAAGACTAAACACGTGTCGGTTTTGTGTCCTTTGGATGAACATACAGAGACAGTTTGTCTGCTCTCTCTCTCTCTCTCTCTCTCTCTCTCTCTCTCTCTCTCTCTCTCTCTCTCTCTCTCTCTCGTTCCTTCGATCACTGATAGGAGGATCGCTTTCTCTATGTCCGTTTGTGCTCAGTTTTTTGTCTTTTTCGTAATCAATTTCTTTATTCTAGTTTGTTGTTTCGATCGTGTTTTTTTCCCCTTCAGATTCATCTATTCGTCAATGTTAATGGGGGGAACAACTCATCAACATTTTTGTAAATGTATCTGTGAAGATATCTGTGTTTGTTAACAGTTTTAAGTGTTAGTCGCTAGTCATGCTTAGTCCTTAGCGGGGCAAGGCCGGATGAAAAAAAAGCATGTGTTTGCTTAACTGTTACCCTTAGAAATAAAGATCATCATCATCATCATCATCATCATCCATCATCATCATCATCATCATCACATCATCATCTCTCTGTCTCTCTCTGTCCTCTCTCCTCTCTCTCTCTCTCTCTCTCTCTCTCTCTCAATCTCTCTCTCTCTCTCTGTTTGTTGTCTCTGTGTCTGACTGTATCTCTCTCTCCCCCCCCCCCTCTCTCCTCTCTCTCTCTCTCTCTCTCTCTCTCTCTGTCAGACAGACAGACGGACACAAACAAGGAGTTTCCTCTTGTAATTCGTTTGTCCACTTGTATCTGGTGGAGGTCTTTGATTCCCTTTCAAATTTCATGAAAAAAAAAAGAAAAGAAAATCATGCAGGCGGTTCAAGAAAAGTGAATTGTGCCTTTGAACGAAAGCCCCTCGGTCCCAAGTCTTGCATGCAAAGTTTGTTGAATCAGCGGTCGAATTTCTGTACACTGACGTTGAAAATGAGTCACAGAAAAAGACTGTTTGCAAGAACAGAAAGACAAAATAGAATACAATGTAAGGCAAACGGATCCAATCTTGGACTGTCGTATTATTATATCAATTAATTTAGTATTATATTATTGCTGAGTCTACGGTGACCTTGAAAAAAATGTCCATGAAAAAAAATTGGTCGCGACAGATGATAATAATAATAACAATAATAACATTAATAATAATGATAATGATAACAACTATGATGATAATAATGATAACAACAATAGTGATAATAATAATGATAATGATAACAATGACAAAGCATTCTTAAAGCGCCTTTCCAAAGGTTTCTAGGCGTTGACAATCCTCACTGTCGTGTACACAACGGGCGGTCTGCCTTGGTAGTGCTGACTGAAGAGCTGCCTGCCGGCGCTTGATTCAGTCGTTTCCCGTGTCATCCAGTCAATATCGTTCACTCAATTTCTTTACATCCTTCATTCTTTCAATTTCTCACCAAAGTGCACGCTATGTGTACCGTGTCACCCATACCAACGGCCTAACTTGCCTTCTCTTCCCAAAGTTGGTGATGAGATTTTACGCGTGTGCAAGATGTTACGCGTGCGTTTACACTCAGAACCCCGGTTTATAGTCTCATTGGAAGGACTCTTAGGGAAATGGAGTCAGAACCAATGTTAACTCCGAAGGAAAAAAAATTGCCTTGTACCAAAACGGCCCGGCGGACATTCGAACCCGCAACCCCAGGATCACCAAGATTACAAATTCGGCACTCTACCAACTGAGTTATTCCCTCCAGAGAAGGGTCTGAGCAGAAAGTAGTGTTGATGTAGACACGTCCACACTGTAGGTCTTCACAGTGATCTTTACAAAATATAATGAAAATATATATGAAAGGAATCTATATGAATGATACGTGTTTGATCAATACGTCTGCAGATGGATTGCTAAACTATTAGCCTTGAAGTGCCTAGTTAATCCATTGTCTAGAAATAAAAAAAAGGGATATAAGAAGAAAAGACTAGGGAAAGGTTTTGAACTTCTTTTTAAGAATTTCATGTGAACAATACAATTTGTGTAAGTACTAAATGTTGTTTATTTTCAGTATCCATCTATATATTATATATATATATATATATATATATATATATATATATATATATATATACACACACTATGACAAGCCTCCACATCTGCAGTGGCAGACGATTCTGCCCAACTGACAGTATGTGCTTGAGTGGGGTGAATGGGGAGCAATAAATGCTTCTCAAAATGAACCTTCAGCAAGCTTATAGTCCCCGAAGCGGGAGCCAATCTCCAATGGGGAGGAAGCTTACTAACATATAACTCCTGGTCAGATATGTCATTCATGTTCATTAAAGCAGCAAGGACTATTTGTAATAAGTGAGCTTAAAATTTTTTGCAATGTTCTGCTTGACCTTTGCACACACGATGAAAACTATGAGTTATGCATGAAATCATGTTACACCCATGGGTGTATACGCTTTTATAAGAAAAAAAAAAGAGGTTTAGTTACTTTACAAAAATAAGAAACACGTATGGATTCCTGACAGAATACAATTCATGTCTAGTGGCATTCATGAAACTTTCATATCATCTTTAACATTTCAGCCTTGTTCCATTTATCTCCACACCCATCCACTCCCACGTACATTCATCTACTTCACGTGTTGCAGCATGTAAAGAGTTTCTGTCTATCAGCCCCCTGGTCCCACCCCATCTCCTATCTCACTGTTTGTCATTGCTCCACTGTCTACGTCTCTGACCTTTTTTTTTTTTTCTTTAGCAGCCTCCCTGCTTCCTTTCCCCATCATGTCTGTCATTCACCGAGTCCTTGGATCAGTTTTGAACAGTGTTGTGTGTAAGAAACGATTCATTTTTGAAGCAAAATCTTAAGGACATTAATCATATACTCGGTTAATGTTCGGCTTCCAACCCACAATTGACGTCTTTGATCATTAAGTCATTCCGTGTCAGACTTTTCGGTGTCAGAGTTCATGCTATCATGTTCTTTCTAATTTGCCTACTCTGTTGTTAA
>JADBJO010004995.1:90222-92722 GCA_016801955.1 Conus betulinus
GCACAAGCGATATGACTTAGGACCAACGTGCATACAGATTTGTTTTCACCGCAATGATGACAAGGGTTCCCTTCTTTACTTTAAGCAAATTGTCCCGTCACTCAGCCGAAGGCAATCTTTTCATGATCGTGTTTCTGTAGCGAAATCAACGATTTCAAATGACCGTCTGAAATCGAATCATATGACAGAAGCACGTGCACACGCGCGCTTGTGTGTGGGGGCGTGTGTGTGTGTGTGTGTGAGAGAGAGAGAGAGAGGGGGGGGGGGGGGGGGGGGGGGGGGGGGGGGGGGGGGGGGGCAGCCCATATTTCATGACTGCAGAGCCCACTGGAGAGTATTCTTTTTGGACATTGTAAGATTTCTTTTTGTGGTGGTTATTACGTCTGCCTTTGTCAGTCCCAAACTTCTTCATGTCAATACCGAAAATGACCCCACCTGTCTTTTGAAGTCTGCTTTTGGTCAAAGACTGCTTGTTTTGTAACTCCTTTCTTTAACCTTATCTGGGATTGTTATTGCGTGGTCAACCAGTCCGATTTATGTCTCGTTTTATCTGACAAAACGAAGATCAATATTCAAGTTCTGAATTAATATCTGACTCAATTAATGTGCGTAGGGTTTCAAGAGATAAACAGTAATATACTCTGAGTTCAACAAAGCGTTTGTACCAATTGACACAACAGAAACGTATCTTTGATGATTAATTTTCATCATATGCCAAGGTCATATAAAACATTGCACAGATTTTTAAGCTTATTTCCTATGATTTTTGTTGTTGTTGTTGTTGTTGTTGTTGTTTGATAATTTGAGGAACATGAATTACAAAACGAAAACAGGCTAAGAATTTTAAAAATAATAATAATACTTGTTTGTCTCTTCCTTTGTTTCTTCTTTGCAAACTTAGAAAAGTTAGCGATTCGCGGCCGAATAAAATTCACGTCTAATAACATTCAAACCACTTTCACATGACCTTTAACTTTTCATCCGCGTTCTATTTATCCTCACCCCCCGTCCCTTCTTACTTCCATCCCTCTACTTCACGCGTTGCAGCATGTAAAGGGTTTCTGTTTATCGCCCCTTCCACCCTCCCCATCTCCCGTCTCACTGTCTCTCTTCGCTCCGCTGTCGGTGTCTCGGACCTTTTTTCTCTTGTCTTCTTTTTTTTTTTTAAACAGCCTTCCTTTTTCCTTTCCTTATCATGAACTGTGTCCTTGGACTCGTTTTGAACTATGTTGCAGAACAAAAGATCCATTCTGAAAAAAAAAAAAAAAAAAAAATCGGACATAAACTCGGTGTATGTTTTCCTTCTAACCCCACGATCGACGTCTTTGGTCATTGAGCGATTACGTATCAGACTTGTCTTTGTTAGATTTCAGTTCATTGTTTTTCCCCTGGCCTTTGTCTACTCTCCTACTAGTTAGGTTTTGTAATTTAGCACTATGAGCTTAGATTTGATTTCAAATTCGCTGCATGTGTTTTGTTATTGCTATTTAAAGTAGGCTGTGAAAAACAAAGTTGACATCTCTTCATCTTTCCCAGCTTTTTAATATAATTTCCTGCACTTGTCAAGTCACTCAAGAATGAAGACTGATTGCCAACACGCACAAACACACGCACTCGCACACGCACACACACAGGCACGCACGCACGCACGCACGCATACACGCACGCACGCACGCACACACACCACACACACACACACACACACAACACACACACACACACACACACACACAAACACACACACACACGCCGCGCGCGCGTGCGCGTATTATAAGACAACTTCACTCAGAAAAAGGACGTTCTAAATTTGCCTATACATAATCAAAATTGACATAGACCACAATATAGCTCCACTTTCATTAAAGAAGCTATTTTAAAGTACACATTTACATGTAAAACTGATGATACTGTGACATCAAGACTACTTCTCTCAAAATGTATCCTGATTCTGAAAGCCTCGCCTGTCCGTCAATATAACACCTACATTCTACAATGTCTTGTTCCAAATTGTTTTACGTTATACAAGTTTCTGTCGACCAATAATATTTTACTTTTGTTTTTGTTCGAATAGCTCAATACAGCGAAATCTTTTAATTTGCTCTACAGACTGCAAACATTCCTTGAGGCTATCCGTAATTTATCTGTCATATAGAACGTTGAATCGCTGAACATGAATGAATTTGACAATTCCGTCAGCACAACCGCTGGTGAAAACTCGTGGTGTGTTTGTATATGTCAAGTCGTCCTCTGTTTTAGAGAGTGTACTCCACTGACCAGCACTCACAGAACTGGAATGTTTTTTGCTGTCACGATTTTCTTGAGCGCGCGCGCGCGCACACACACCCACGCGCGCGCGCGCGCGCGCACACACACACACACACACACACACACACACACACACGTGCACGCACGCATGCACGCACACCACACACACACACACACACACACACACACACACATGCGCGCGGACGCGCTCACACACACACACATGCACACACAC
>JADBJO010004995.1:97722-107722 GCA_016801955.1 Conus betulinus
AATGCCAGTAATGGAAATTTATTCGATATATGTGTGCCCGTGTAAAAGATTAAAAAAAAAAATCTAGTCTGAAAAAAAAAATGTATGTACATCTGTATGCGTTAAATATGTGCCACCATGTATTAATGTATTGATGTATGTATGTTGGTTGTCATTGTATGTTTTGAAAATTAAAAAAAAAAGTGATTGTAAATTCTATAACCGACATGGACGGATCTGATCTGATGTTCTATTTCTCGATCAACACTCTGCCTCCATAAAAAGTGAAGGAGATACGATACATACGAAAGCGACGAAGAGCAACATTAGTTGATTTTCATCCCTGAGCACAAAGAAAGAATGAGAAAACTTATGATTTAGAAAGATTTTGATTTTTCTGTTGATTTTGATTTGTAATAATGTCCGTGTCTGTGTTGAGGAACATTGACACTTGTTGCTCTCATTTACCTCCCTTTTTTTTGAAGAGAGAGAGAGAGAGAGAGAGAGAGAGAGAGAGAGTATTCTTTCACATTGCAAAATTTTTCTGGAGTTTCTTGTTGCATCTTCCCTAGTCACTCCTAAACTCCTTCATTTCAGTAACAAACGACCCACCTGTCCTTTGAAGTGTGCTTTTGTTCAAAGGTTCTTTATTCTGTAGTTTCTTTCTTTAACCATGTCTAAGACTGTTATTTCGTGGTTAGCCAGGTAGATTTACATATTGCTTGAATTTACAATGCAAGGATTCACGTTGAAAGTGTTAACTTCTGATTCAGACGGATGCGTAGAGGATTTCAAGCGATAAAGTAAATGTTAATGTACATTGATTTGAACAAAGCGACTGCACCAATGAGCGTAACATGATTTGATGCTTGATGACGACGTGTAATCATTTGGAAAGATCCTAGGAACATTGACACATTGTTTAAGCTCACTTCATACGAAAATTCTCTGTCGCTTTTAGGAATATAAAATCTCAAAACGAAAACACAGATTCAGGATCAAAAAAAAAAAAAAATGTTTTACTATTTTACAAGAGAGAGAGAGAGAGAGAGAGAGAGAGAGAGAGAGAGAAGCTCATAGATTCGTGGCAAGATAGAATTCACGTCTATTAATATTCATTACATTTTTCCCATGATCTTTAACTTTTCGGACTTGTTCCGTTTATCTCCACCCCTACCCCTCTCTCACGTCCATCCCTCCTCTTCCTGTGTTGTGCAGCATGTAGGCTAAAGGTTTCTGTTTATCAGCCTCTTCGTCCGTCCCCATCTCCCACCTCACCATCTCTCATCATCTTCCCACTGTCTGTATCTCTGACCTTTATTGTTTTTTGGTGTTTTTTTTTTTTTTTTTTTTGACATCCTCCCGCCTTCTTTCCCCAATCATTTGTCTCATTATGCAGTCCTTGGGCCAGTTTTTGTTTATGTTGTATAAACAACAGATCCATTCTAAAACAAAATGTACACCCTTAGACACGGTTTATGTTCTGCTTCCAACGCACGATCGTCGTCTTTGATCAGTGTACAATTCCGTGTCAGACTGGTCTCTGTTAGATTTCATTTCATCGTTCTCTCCCTTTCGTTTGCCTTTTTCTGATGCTTGAGTAGGTATTTGACTCGGGCGCCGAGTGCTCGGGTTTGAATTGCAGTTCTTTGCTTGTTTTTCTTTCTTCATTTTCTTTCTTCTTTTTGAGCGTTTATTTTTCTTTTAATCTGTTCTGTTCTTTTTTTTGTTGTTGTTGTTGTTGTTGTTGTCTTTTACTTTTTACAGATCTCATCTCTCTGTATCTCTTACATGAATGGAAATGTCATAGAATGTTTCCAAACATTTCATAGGAATCTTAGATTAAATGTTTCTATCAGTTTTCTCGCATGTTCCTAATTCTGAACTACCTTAAGGGGACATTAAATAAAATTTTTTGAACTGTAACATATCCAATTATTATTTTTCTTGACGACAATTTTGATTGTACCTCAGTGGCTTTAACAAATTTCTGCCTCTTGCTAGACCTACTGAAGAGGAGATACAACCCCAAACGCATAACCAGGGTAAAAAACTAAAACATCGTTATTTGTTATTTCTTTATTTCAGGATAAAAGCTTTCATGCGCCTGTGGTAAGTTTCCTCTCAAGCAGAACCAGCCTGGTAGTCAAAGACGCATCAGGCACACGAAAGAAACTTAATATTCCCAGTAGATCTTGTCTTACAAGGTTAACACCTCTTCATCTTTCCCGCCTTTTAAAGTAGTTTCCTACACTTTTCAAGCCATTCAAACACACACACAACACACACACACACACACACACACACACACACACACACACACACACACACACACAAATAATAAAAGAAGAGATAGAAAGAGAGAGAGAGAGAGAGAGAGAGAGAGAGAGAGAGAGAGAGAGAGACAGAGGCAGAGAGAGAGAGAGAGAGAGAGAGAGTTAGGGGAGGGGAAAAATAATAAAGAATGAGGGGAGAGAGAGAGAGAGAGAGAGAGAGAGAGAGAGAGAGAGAGAGAGAGAGAGAGAGAGAGAGAGAGATTGATCTTCAGTAGAAACAGAGACAGGAAAGCTAGGAGGGGGTAGAGGGAGTGGAAGGGGAGGGGGAGGGAAGGGCGGCACAAAGGGGGGTAAATAAAAAAAAAAAGAAACAAATATAGTGGACAAACCAATCTATTTACGTTAACATTACAACCCAATAATAAAATTATCCGGTCTGAAGTGCTACCCAGGGGTGAACGACAGACAGGAAGACAGAAGGCCAAGGAACACGAAATGAACTAAGGAAAATATCAAATGCGAGAAAAGAAAGGCCCTTAAGAAGTACGTCGGAGAGAGAGAGAGAGAGAGAGAGAGAGAGAGAGAGAGAGAGAGAGAGAGAGAGAGAGAGAGAGAGAGAGAAGAGGGGGTAAGGAGAAGGAGAGAGAAGGTTGAAGGGAAAGAGAGAGGGGGAAAAAATCAAACGATACAGGATCAACACAAAGCTTGTAGCCGCTGCATTTCAAATAATGGATGCAATAACTGTTGTCCAAACATCATTTTGGTTGTCCAGAGGGGCGGATTCCAACCTTTCTTCCAGAGTGTCTGCAAACAAGTGCTTGGTTCTGGTGTTCTTCCGCACGGTGACATTAAGCCGTCTTGGAGCATTATTGCCCAGCGGGCGTCTCTGGGTTTGGATCCGGATGTTAAACTTGCTGATGATGAGACGGTAGTCAGCCCAGCATTTATAAACCGCACGTGGGTTTGGTAACTCTTACATCCTGTCTATCGCTCTTCCGGACAAATGTAGTCCATGAGATGCCGATGCTTGGAGCAGGGATGCATCTAAGATGTCTTGTTATGGGTACAGTGGTGGAAGACTGTGTGGGTGATCGGCATGTAAAGCTCAGCACAGGCCTGGGGTAGCAGGAAACTGCCGCTGTTGCCGTGGCTTATTCAGTGTTGAACAGATGAACATAATCGGATTTGACAATCCACTCAACGTAACTACTGGTGACAACTCGAAGTCTTTTGCTCATGCCAAGTCGTCATCCCATTTTAACGAGTGCCGATAGCTCTTATTTCCACTGATCGGCTCTCACAGAAACTGAAATATGTTCGTTATAAGGAGTAACTTACCCTCTTACTTTTGGTTTGACTAGGTTCACGTTCTGTACCCCCCAGTGGGCCGTCCTTTCCCTAGGACCTGTAAAACTCGGACGTTTACGACTTGTGACGGGTCAATGACGTCACTTCGAGGACGGGTCAATGACGTCACTTCAATGATTGTCAAACGTAGACTGGAGCGACCTTTATCTTCGTAGTCCTTGCCATGGGAACCTTTGCACACCATGGTTGTCTCCCCTGTCATGTCTTCTGTTCCCTGTACATGCGGGCCTTGCTACAGATACTAAGAATCTTCCTCTGTCTGGCTTCTTTGGTTACTTTTCTGCTTACCACACCATCACGTGTGAGCTCTGATGGTCCGTTGCAGAAATCTAGAACGAACTCCCCCCCCCCCCCCCTCTCTCTCTCTCTCTCTCTCTCTCTCTCTCTCTCTCTCTCTCTCTCTCTCTCTGAAATCATTGTCTATATCTTGGATCTAGGGACTATGACGTTCATGAATAAAACGTTTTAATCTGGAGGCTCGAGTCCTCTCTCTTTGTCTCTGTCTCTGTCTCTGTCTCTGTCTCTCTCTCTCTCTCTCTCTCTCTCTCTCTCTCTCTCTCTCTCTCTCTCTCTCTCTCCAGAAAATTTTACCAGTGAAAAATGCGGGCTTGAAGTATTCTGTTTCTTCTACCAGACCCTGTGAAAAAAGAATTGAAATCGAAAAAAACAAATATTTATTTTAAAAGGGGTTAATTTTCTATCTGCGTTTCTCGTTCTCTATCCTTTGGTAATAGACTATAGCTCGAAGCCTGCTTTTAGGTTGGCCCTAAATCCCACGGCTAGACATGAACAACAGACAACAAAAATGCATGTTTTTATGGGCGCTTTGTGTGTGTGTGTGTGTGTGTGTGTGTGTGTGTGTGTGATGGGAGAAGTGGCGTGGAGGATTGGGTGGGAAGGGAAATGCGGTCAAAAGGGAAAGGCAGGGATAGGGAGGAAAGGGGTGGAGGTACTCAAGGCTGGGTTGGAGGTGGTAGTGGTGGTTTCTTTTCTTTCTTTCTTTTTTTTTTTTTTTTTTTTTTTTTTTTTTGTATGATTCATTTTGGAGATAGGTTGTGACATTATACGCACCAATTCTTATCATGATGTCCGAGAAATAAATACTGTATGATAATCATGCATGAAGAAAAATGCGTATGAACAACCACGTACATCAAAAAGGGGATGGAGATTAGTGAAGGGCCAGTTCAATCATGGACGTCCATAATGAGATACGTCTGAAAATCTCCATCGAAAAGGTCGAACAGAAGTTGTATTTTTTGTCATCTGCAAGGTGTGGTCCTGCGTTATTGATTTCATCTGCATGTCTTATTGTCTGATGCTACACCTTAGAGGAAACGCCATTATTATTCAGACGTAAAAAAGGGGTGGCGGGGAAGTGGCCAGGTGGGGGGTAGGGGAATGTGCAAACGTAAATAAGCGGGTTGCATTCGCAGGGTAACGCAGTGTGGTCAGCAGAGAGAGAGAGAGAGAGAGAGAGAGAGAGAGAGAGAGAGAGAGAGAGAGAGAGAGAGGAGAGAGAGAGAGAGAGAGAGAGAGAGAGAGAGAGAGAGAGAGAGAGAGAGAGGAGAGAGAGAGAAGGCCAATGAGGGTATGTCAAACAAGCCCTCTTTCTTTCTCACATACTACTCTCTCTCTCTCTCTCTCTCTCTCTCTCTCTCTCTCTCTCTCTCTCTCTCTCTCTCTCTCTCTGTATTCACACACACAGAGGCCAAATAATAACCCACTCCCATCACCTCTAAGCTGTCTGGAATCCTGATTTCCACAGCACCCACCATGTGAGCCTTTTCCTCTGGAGAGGCCAACAGCCTCGCTGAAGCCGTACCCTGAGACAATTCAGACCTCAAAAGCGATCCAGATAAAAGGCAACTTGATCATCACATCATGCCGTCCAATGAACATGCAGCAAAAGATTTGGACGATGATCTGTTGCCAAACTCCAGGCCGGTCACATCTGTTGTTACCGTGATCTCCGAGGTTTGCAGAATACGCGACGAATTGTTATTGTTGTTGTGATGCTATCATTTTTTTTCAACAGCTAATCCTGACTTTGCCCTTTCCAAATGCGCCCCACCCCCACCCCCGCCCTCTTCCCCTTCCAACATCTCTTTTTTCCCCTTTTTTCTTTTTTTCTTACATGCTCTTGCGTGTATGATTTCACGAAAAAAAAATCGCACTAATTGTTTTTTTTAGAAAAAAAGGAGGAAAAGATTTCATCAGTTTTTGAAGACCATTGATGACGTCATAAATGACCTTAGTAAAACGGGAAAAGCAGGTTATCTAACCTACTTGCTTTAGACTGAAATAAAACATCTGCGCGGATAGGGAAATAGGAGATCAATCGTGAGCTTTGAATGCTGGTCAAAATCTAGTTTAAAAAAGACTATCTTTCGGTAATTAACATCAGTGAGATTGAGTTGAGCATATGTTGCTCCACCAAAATGTCTCTTTCCATACAGGAATGAAGGGGGTGGGGTGGGGTGGGGTGATATACGCAAAATCATTGGTAAACAATATTCGTCCATCTTTTCTTTGAGCGCAGAAAAAAGTCGGGAAAGAAAAACAGTGGTGTTACTTGGGATGTAGAAAGTGATTCTGATTTGCAACAGTAGCTGTGTCTTTGTTGAGTGCCATTGACGTCTACTGTCCTCATTGGTCTGTTGCTTTCTGCTTCTGCACTTCATGACTGCTAGCTGTTGATTACACCCTCTCTGAGAGAGAGAGAGAGAGAGAGGGAGAGAGAGAGAGAGAGAGAGAGAGAGAGAGAGAGAGAGAGAGAGGGAGGAGAGAGAGAGTTTCTTGGTCATTTGTAAGATTTCCCCTTCTCCGTTGATGCATCTTTCTGTTGTTGTTTTTGTCAATCGCGAACTCCTGCGTTTAAATCATAAACAAACGTCTGTAGTTGGAAGACTTTCAGTTCGTCGCTCCTTTCTTTACTTCAGTCTGTGGCTGTACATGCGTCGTTAGCCAGTCAGATTCACATCACGTTTGAAAGGCTAATGATACAAAATTCAAATTGGAGTTTGACTGAATGGTGCGTGAAGGCTTTCAGTTTTTTTTTTATTTATTTATTTTATTTTTTTTTTTTTGCAGAAGTTCTTACCATTATTGTCTTTGGGCACACGAGTTAACACTAGATTTTTTTTTTTAAAAGGGACAAAGTGAACGACAAACAAAAATCATTGTAACAGAACGTGCGCACTAATGGACTCATCGGAATGGTATGGTCGATTATTACTTGTTTATTGTGTAGAAAAGCTCATTCAGAAATTTAGTAAAGTTTTAAAAGTCACTTAATACTAAGAGACTTTGTCATTTTAAGAGAGAGAGAATGATAGCTTGACTTTTCCTCTGAATTCCGTGGGGAACATAGGGCCGTAATTGCGGTTTCTGTAACAAAGTTTATTTTCTAGGACCGGGTTGTTAGCCCAATTCAACCCCCCAACCTGGAGGGCCAGTTGAGTGCTCTTTGTCTGGTCTCTACCCTTTGACATGTCTGGCTGGGGTGGCCCTACCAGGAGACGAATCTCCCGCCAGCATAGCTCTCAGGGTCATAGAGACACGCAAGCTCCCCAACCAACGGCAAAGGTTGCACTCACTGGAAAGAAGAATGATAGCACAGAATTGAAATGAAGAGGGAAAAAAGAGATGTTAGTGTTATATGAAACAGGAACATTTTAGATTCGTGATACAATAAAATTAATGACTGAGGTATTCATATTACTTTCACGTGAGTTTCAACTTTTCTGCCTCGTCTCGTTTTCTACACACCCCCATCCCCTCTGACTCCCACCCCTCTACTTCTCGTGTTGCAACACGTACATTGTTTCTGTTGCCCACCTCCCTCACATCCCCTCGATTCTCCCCCACTCCCACTCCCTCGTATTCCCACTGTCTGCGTCTCTGACTTTTTTCTACACACTTCCTCCTTCATTCCTTATCTTTTTTTCTCTCTCATTAATTGAGTGGTCTTGCACTGGTTTTCAACCGTGCTGAATAACAAAAGATCCATTCCGAGACAAAAATGAAGAACACAGACTTCATTAATACATTTCTGCTGCCAACCCACGTTCTCTTTGAGTTTTTTTACCAGTTCCCTGTCAGACTTGTCTGGGTTTCATTTCATTTTCTCGTTTCCCATTGGCCCAATGTTTAATAGGCTTTTGAAAGTGGCACATATGTTCTTGATCTTTGATTTGGTTTTTTTTACTTTGGTCTTTTTTTTTTCTTTCTCTAAAGCACTTGTATTTCTTTTATCTGTTTTTATTTAAAAGAGTCGTTGCATACAACTTTCATCTCTCTCTCTCTCTCTCTCTCTCTCTCTCTCTCTCTCTCTCTCTCTCTCTCTCTCTCTCTCTCTCTCTCTCTCTCTCTCTCTCATCATCTGAAATATCACAGGATGCTTAAACACATTTTACAGAGAATGTTTCAATCAATAAAAAAAAAAAATGACCTATTATGGATGACTTCAGGGGCAGACCATTCAAAACTGTGTTGGAAACTAAAATCTTTTATTTTATTCTTGAATATTAGTGACCCCTACATATTTGTATTTTTTTGCTGAGACTGCTGCAGAGGAGTTACAGCGCTGAAACAAATGTCCAGACCAGGTAAACAGACACGTTTGTGGTGGTCCTACGTTCACAGCAGAGACTTATCCTCACAGAAGTCCTAAACAGAGCACTTTGCGTTTATTTTCGTGTCCATCAATCACAAACATGTGTATTATAATTAATGCACTGACTGCAAAAGCCACCGCAAAAAAAAAGGATGTTTAGACGGAAAGTACGATGTTTGTAATTAAACACAGCAATGCACCCTCCCTTTATGGTAGACAGCATCTTTCCATGCATGGGAATGTGCTGAAAGCCAGCGCTAGCTGGAACTGACCCTGATGGTGAACAGCACGTGCCATGCGCGCGGCGGTGGGAGAGAAAAGTAGGCTACAGCTGCCAGGGAGTGTGCATGGCTGTTAGCTTAAGTCCATTTGTTGAACAGTAAAACCCACCAACACCCAATAAGCATTTTTGCAAATTTTGTTGGTTTATTTTTGTAAAACCTTTATCAAGCATAAAAAAAAACTAGGGCCCCATGAAATTGACAGCCCGAAGCACAGCATTTTCATCCTGAAACTGATTATTTCTCACCCCCATTTTACTTGAGTTCTCACTCACTGCTTTAAAATCTTGTATGCTTAATCTCTAAAAAAAAGAAATCCTATCGGAGTTAACGAAAAATGGTAACAATGAGTATCACGTGACACAAGAACCTAGGGTAGTCAGTCTAGACCTTAAAAAACAAACGGAAATGAACTCACACTGGTGAGACTAAAGATACCCGACAATACCCTCTCCCCTTCCATCATTTTCAAATGCATTTTTTTTCCTTTCAATATGGTGATGAAAAATACATTTCATGATTTTCACATACAAATGGCACTGCTGTATACATTTACATTACATTCAACTAGAACCTGAACTGTCTTATCTCTCACCTCCCCCACCATCCTCTCTCACCATTAACTCTCAAACCCACCATACAATCCTTACCCATCTCTTTCTGTATGTCTATATTTATGTTTGTGTAAATACTTACGTGTGCGCGTGCACGCATGTGTGCGGCGTGCGTGCGTGCGTGCGTGCGCGCGCGCGCGCGCGTGTGTGTGTGTGTGTGTGTGTGTGTGTGAGTGAGTGAGTGAATGTGTGTGTATGTTAGTGAGCATGTGTATGTGTATGTGTGTGTGTGCGTGTGTGTGTGTGTGTGTGTGTGTGTGTGTGTGTGTGTGTGTGTGTGTGTGTGTGTGTGCGAGCGTGTGTGTGTATGTGTGTGTGTGTGTGTGTGTGTGTGTGTGTGTGTGTGTGTGTGTGTGTGTGTGTGTGTACATGCGTGTGCACGTGTGTGTGTGTGTGTGTGTGTGTGTGTGTGTGTGTGTGTGTGTGTGTGTGTGTGTGTGTGCGTGCGTGCGCGCGCGCGAGCGTGCGTGCGTGCAAGTGTGTGTGTGTGTGTGTGTGTGTGTGTGTGTGTGTGTGTGTGTGTGTGTGTGTGTGTGTGCGTGTGTGTGAATGACTGAGTGTGTGTGTGTGTGTGTGTGTGTGTGTGTGTGTGTGTGTGTGTGTGAGAGAGAGAGAGAGAGAGAGAGAGAGAGAGAGAGAGTGTGTGTGTGTGTGTGTGTGTGTGTGTGTGTGTGTGTGTGCGCGTGCGTGCGTGCGCGCCCGAGCGTGCGTGCGTGCAAGTGTGTGTGTGTGTGTGTGTGTGTGTGTGTGTGTGTGTGTGTGTGTGTGTGTGTGTGTGTGTGTGTGTGTGTGAATGACTGAATGTGTGTGTGTGTGTGTGTGTGTGTGTGTGTGTGTGTGTGTGTGTGTGTGTGTGTGTGTTTT
>JADBJO010004995.1:115222-118952 GCA_016801955.1 Conus betulinus
AAATCATCAGTGGCACATCATTGTCCTGAAAGATCATCAGTGGCACATTATTGTCCTGAAGATCACCAGTGGCACATCATTGTCCTGAAGATCACCAGTGGCACATCATTGTCCTGGAAGATCCTCAGTGGCACATCATTGTCCTGAAAGATCCTCAGTGGCACATCATTGTCCTGAAAGATCATCAGTGGCACATCATTGTCCTGAAGATCAGCAGTGGCACATTATTGTCCTGTGAGATCATCAGTGGCACATGATAGTCCTGAACAATCATCAGTGGCACATCATTGTCCTGAACGATCATCAGTGGCACATCATTGTCCTGAACGATCATCAGTGGGCACATCATTGTCCTGAACGATCATCAGTGGCACATCATTGTCCTGAACGATCATCAGTGGCACACGTTGATTATGCCAGGGAGTTCACAGCCTACTGATGTCTACGTGTCGGCCCCTGTGAAATGTTACTCTTGTGTTCTTAACGACTGCCGGATTTAGACAGGTCACTCAGCTGGGAAACAAACACTTACTTGGAGCTTTCGACAGACCTCCGTCCGTCTTCATCAGCGGTGATGTTGCTACTGAGTGAACTGGAGTTCAGTGCACACGACCACGGGTCGAACCCTGGTCATGTGACTGAACAATAAGGGTGTTGTACACCGATGGCAAGATGTGTCTGCCCCGGTCCCGGTTGATTGTGGGGTTGTTGGTGGCAAAATGGATAGCATCCTTCACCGCACGCTGAAACCATCTGTTGTCACGGTCGAGAACGCTGATGTTGTCATATTCGAACGGATGTTGCTGGGCGTGTAGGTGGGCGCCTACTGGTGATGATTCCCTTTTGTGTTCTGTGAGGCGTTTTCGAAGGTTTCTCTCAGTGTTTCTCTTCTTGTGTTTCTGTTGATGTTTGAACAGTTGGTAAATCTGAAATGAGACATGAAACAATAAACTGTTTGCTGTTCCCTGCTCATTTAAGGTTTCTTTTGTAGCAAACAAACTAAGGTTACTTGTATTTGTCACTGTTCGTTCGTGTGTATATGTCTTACTATATTCAAGATCGAAAAGGGTGTGGAAAGTCCTGAATAAATGTTGTGTTTTTTCTTCATTTATCCAGTTGTTGCTTCTGTGTAGACGTGCAAGTTATAAGCCATACGGGCAAGCTTGGAACATCCTTTTGGGGGATGCCTCCTTGTTTGTTCTGTGTGCTCTGTGTGGACATTTCTGCAGGGCGATTTGGTGTCGAAAACAACATTTCGTTTGGAGTTATGGGCCTGTAACTATTTCATCACGGGAGCAAGAGTTACCCTACTTGCTTCTTATTTACTGTTGGTAGAAACGTTGCATGAGTGTCGTCGTCGTCGTCGTCGTCGTCGTCGTCGTCGTCGTCGTCGTTGTTGTTGTTGTTGTTGTTGTTGTTGTAGCTGCTGCTGCTGCTGCCGTTATTTTTGTTGGTGGTGGTGGTAGTGGCAATGGTGGTGGTTTCGCTGCATTATGGTGGGCCACTGCAGAATAGCAGACAGATGGGATTTACTGTTTCCATCAACCGCTCGTGTCTAGCAATGAATGCATATCACGAGTGAAAAGTCTTGCTTTGGACCACGGGGCTGGTACGCACTTGACACTGAGGTGTTTCAATATGAGAATCTCCCAGGCTCTTCCTCTATTGCCGCTTCCTCTGACTGTTCCTTGCAGGATTGTCTTTGCAAGGCCTGCTGAACGGGACACATGACCGCACCACTTCATCTTCCGCTTCTTGACGACTGTGAGTAGATCTTCATGGGGGTCCCAGTCGCTTGTTGAATTATTCTACGGACTTCTTCATTTGTCAAATGGTCTGTGTAACGGATGCCCAAGATTTTTCTGTAGCGTCTCATTTCAGTTGCCAAAATACATCTTTGTAGCTCTGCTGTGTTAAAGTTTCACATGCATACAGAAAAACTGAGAGGGCACAGAATACGATGATAAATCAAGGTTCCCTGAGTGCAGCATTTATCCATCAGATTCAAATCATGTGCAGTGTGGTTTCAAAAACTTAGTGGATGTGGTGTAGCGTATATGGACTTTGTCAGCACGCAGTGGCACCTCCATGATGAAACTGAAACTATACAGCAGGCACGTAAAAGATCCCAGATCTGTCTCTGGCCTGATTGCGAGAACACGTCTATTCTGAGAGCGAAACAAATAAACACGTAGAGAGAGAAAAATGCGGTTGGAACTTTACTGTATTAATTCATGGGAAACTGTTTTTTTTTCCCCACCAGAAAGATTAGCTGTCAAGCATCGTAAGAAAGGAAAACCAAAAAGCAGCCTGGTGCGTCTCTCTCTCTCTCTCTCTCTCTCTCTCTCTCGCTCTCTCTCTCTCTCTCTCTCCTCTCTCATCTCTCTCTCTCTCACTCTCTCCCTCGTTAGTTAGCTGGCTCTCTCTCTCCTGGTTAGTTGCTGGCTGGCTATCCGGCTTCTTCCTGTCTGCCTGTCTGGGCTGTATGTCTTTCTCTGGTGTGTGAGTGACTGATTGTGTGTGTGTGTGTGTGTGTGTGTGTGTGTGTGTGTGTGTGTGTGTGTTTATCTGTGTCTGTCTGTCTGTGTCCGTCTCTGTCTGTCTGTCTGTCTGTCTGTCGGTCTGTCTGTCTGTCTCCTCTCTCTCTCTCTCTCTCTCTCTCTCTCTCTCGTCTCTCCTCTCTCACCTCTCTCTCTCTCTCTCTCCTCTCGTCGACTCCTCTCTCGCCTCTCCCGGAACTGTCTGTTAAGCAGCACTGTTCTCATCTGCCTTAATTTTCTCTCCTTTATTTCCGATTTCTTCCTTTTATTTCTCCTACCCTTACTCTGTTAATTCCATCCTCCCCAGTTTCAAGTTTGTCTGCTGTCCTGTTGTTTTTTCTGTCTTATTGCTGTTGTTAGTTTTGTTCCTTGTTTTTTTTCCCTCTACGCTCTTCCCTCTCTTTCGATGTGTGATTTGTTTTTTCCTTCTGCATATCACGTACTGTTTTCAGAAACAGGAGTTCTTTATCTCTTGCTTTTTTTTCATTCTTCTTTCTGTTCCCTCTCTTTCGATGCGTGATTTGTTTTACCCTTCTACATATCACTTACTGTTTTAGAAGAATCAGGATTTTCTTTTTCTCTTTCTTTCTTTCTTTCTTCTTCTTTCTTTTCTTCTTCTTTCTCTCTTTCTCCCTTCTCTCTCGCTTCCTCTATTTCGATGTGGTGATTTGTTTTATCCTTCTACTTATATCACTTACTGTTTTAAGAATGCGCGGATTTCTTCTTTCTTTCTTTCTTTCTTTCTTTCTTCTTCTTCTCGTTCTTTCGGGTTCTTTTCTTTCTTTCTTTCTTTCTTTCTTTCGTTTCTTTCTTTCTTCTTTCTTGTCTTTTCCAAGGGATGCTAGAGACATCGAACCATGAGACAATGGCATAGCCTGAGATGAATGCCACCACCGAGGGGGCCACGAAAACACGAAAAAAAACGAGAGCAGCATCTATTGCATGGTTGTATTACAGACCCGGCAATTCCCCCACCCCACCTCCCACCCATGCCAACAACATGCCCGAAGTATCTGCTCTCAACTGCTGTGTCAGACCGCAGCAAGCACGCATTTTCGGTCCTCAAACGCTGTACAGCTGCAAAAGCACCGTCTTTTTTTCTCTGTGGTTTTCAATCTCTTCATTTTCCCTGCTTGAGCTGGCCTTTTATATTATGTCCTATGTATTTATGTATGTATTGTATGTATGTA
>JADBJO010004995.1:124233-126733 GCA_016801955.1 Conus betulinus
CTCGATGTTTTTCTTTTACCAGAATAGCCGTTACTAACGGCTATAAATGATAATTTTGTAATGCACCAGTTTAAGCAACAACGGTTTTAAACTTAAGTGTAACCAAATTCAGTAGGCTTCTCGGTAGTATAGTGGTTAGTATCCCCACCTGTCACGCGGGTGACCCGGGTTCATTTCCCCCGCCAGGGAGAGCTGCGTTTTTATTTCTCTTACTTACAAAATTTCTGCCACCAAAAGGGAGCAAAGTGCTACAGTGACTGATTCGCACACACACACACACATACACACACACACATATATATATATATATATATATAGTTCTTTTTCTTTTTTGTACTACTTACTGGGAGTACGTTTATATGCTTTGAATCTTGTTCGTTTGTTTTTTTTATTCACACTTTATTCCTTTCTGTCCCGGCAGGTCAGTTCGTGTACCGGTCCTGCAGCTCCAGCGAGATGAAGAACTGCAAGACGACCTCCATGTTGGCATGGAGATGCTGCTCTGCTTCTACACCTGTTATACTGACGGATGCAACGCCGCAGTCAGGGCCCACAACTCCTTCTGGACTTCCGCCTCCCTTGGGTTGGTGGCGCTCGCCTTCGCTCACTACATCGTCTTCTTGGCCGCTGTGCGCGTTGCTGCGGCGTGCTGAGAATGACGGACCAAACGTCCCTTCCCACCCCCACCCCCCACACACAAGTCTTCTATCTAAATGATTCCTCGTTGTGTGTGTCGTTGTGCTGTTTGTTGGATGGGGGTTGGGGTTGGGGTAGGTAAGGGTCGGGGATCGGGGGCGGGGGGGGGGGGGGGGGGGGGGGGGGGGGGGGGGGGGGGGGGGGGTGGGGGGGGGGGGGGGGGGGGGAGGAGAGGAGGTTCTGTGATCGTTGTCGTGCAGTGCGTTATTTTTGTGTGTGTTTGTTTTTTTTATTTGTGTGTGTACTTGTTTGGTGCATGGATAATCGTTATTTTTTTGTTGTTTGTGTTTCGTTTTTTTTAGATGTCTGTCTGTCTCTCTCTCTCTCTCTCTCTCTCTCTCTCTCTCTCTCTCTCTCTCTCTATCTCTCTCTCTCTGAGGAGTCTCTTCAGTCTGTGTGAGTGTGTTTCTTTATGGTGGCCTCTGACCGTCTTTCTGTGCGTCTTCTCTCTCTCTCTCTCTCTCTCTCTCTCTCTCTCTCTCTCTCTCTCTCTCTCTCTCTCTCTCTCTCTCATGTATATGCGTGCTATTTGTTTTTATTTTGTGAATAAAAGTTTTGCTTTAGACTGAAGAGTTGTGACTGTTCATTTTCTGCTCGTTGTTTCCTTTTTTTCTGTGCCATCAGTTCTAGCACGTTTCTATTAATGTTTGAAACAGTATAGGCATGAGTATCCACAGACACCACTTCAGCACGTACTGTAAACATTGCTGAAAGACATTCCCATATGCCACATTCATAGGCATGCCACAATTCAATTAATTATATACGCCATTTGAAGAGTACAATAGAGACTGTTGTGTTCGTTGTTTTATAAACGAGCAATAAGAATAAAGATAATGAAGATGATGCCATTGTGCTTCATTCAGGTTTGACACTACTAAACAGGCTGTATTCTACGTTTATGAAAAAATCATACATAGACCCCATTCCGCCAGATACAAAAAATACCTAATGTAATCTCTGCATCAACTTATGTCTGTATATAATCCCCTCAATCGTCGATGGAAAACAAAGTTCGTGCAAGAGATTAAAGAGAACTTCCTGCAGATTATGTATACCTATTTATTTTTTTTCCGATGGACCATAAATAAAAATGATCTTGGACTGGTAAATATTCTTTGCGGAATTTTCACATTGGCATCCCGTGATTGGTTGTTTATGGTGCGCACTGACATGGACATCTCTCTCAAGGTGAAAATACCAATGTAGATGTGAACATCTAATAAAAGACTAACTTTTCAGGGATCCAAAGGGAAAGAGAAGAAGAGGAGGAGAGGAGGAGGAGGAGGAGGAGGAGGAGGAGGAGGAGGAGGAGAGGAGGAGGAGGAGATGGAGGAGGAGGAGGAGGAGGAGGAGAAGAAGAAGAAGAAGAAGAGAAGAAGAAGAAAGAGAGAGAAGAAGAAGAAGAAAGAAGACAAATATGTACGGAAATAGTTACGACAGAGACAAGGGGCAAGGAAAAAAAAAAAAAAAAAAAAAGAAAGAAGAAAGAAAGAAAACAACACCCCGATAATGATGACACCAACAGATCCCCTGATCAACCAGATCCCAGGATCAATAGTACAACTGAAAGATCCCTCGATCCCACGGTCTCCAGATGTCATGGCTGACAGACTCCGGTCCCCGGAACCAGCATCACCAAGTTCATTGACGGTGACCTAACTCTGGTCGCCCTGCGAGGTGGCAAGGCAGCCACACCGAGGGAGATGTGGCAGCTCTTCTTTGAGGGACACTGATGAGCGAGGTCTGCGCAGAGGATCTTCCAGCCGAATGGGTGACGGCGGGTCTAGCCTGTGTCGCCGGG
>JADBJO010004995.1:131733-134233 GCA_016801955.1 Conus betulinus
TTACATTCTGGTATTCATGGGTTTACAAGTTCACTTGAAATATACGCCCAAAGCTGGGTAGCAATGCGATAAATCGCAATTAGCCCTTACAGGTTACATCTATAAGATTCTATTCAGATCTGTCATCGCTTAAACGAATAAAACCAGATTACTACGAATCAGTTCCGCCACAAACGTAACATTTTGTAGAGTTTCTGGTGATGCCGAATTCGTGGACTCTTTAAATCTAGAGCGTGTACTGTAGCATTCAAGATGATTTGCCTTCATTTAAAAAGTGACATTTCAACGATGTCCATAACAATTTTTTTATCTCATGAAAAAAACAAACCCTTTCCATTGATAGCAAATAAATTACAACAAATAAAAGTTGGTAGCTGACCCTTCTGCCAAGTTTTGTAGAAATACAGTTTGTTTCCACGTGATTTTATAGGTACGAATTTCATATTACTACAGCAAAGACAGGCATTGATGTGTTCAACAGGGGCTAACATCTCGATTTCATTTGTTGTCAAGTGAAAGGCGTGCGTGAGCACCATGTTGCACAGATTCTTTCCTTGTCGTCGTCCATGTCATCGATCAATTTGACGGTGCATTTTTGGATTTTCTTCTTCTCATTCACGCAAGACACGTGGCACGGCTATTTGAAAAGAAAAAAAAAAAGTGGGAGAGGTGAGTATGTGAGGGATTTTGTTTTTTTCAGTTGGGTAGGGGAGGGAGAGGGGGGGCGAGGGACGGCATGTGTGTTTGTGATGTGTGGTAAGCATATCGGAATGAAGGAGTCAGCTCACCATATATTAGTACACGAATAATCCCAGATGCTTTGTTTCAAAGGCTTAAACATTAAAGTCGGCATGCAACTGTCCATCTGTACATAACACACAGACATTGAATGGTGAGCATGAGAGTCGTCTTTATAACAAAGAAAAAACAAACTAAAAAAAAAAAAAAAAAAAAAAAACCCCAGAAAAGTCGAAAATAGTCTGCTCTGAGCGAAACGATTTAAATAAAACTTGTGTTTTCAAAAAAAATGATAATAATATGAAATAAAAATTAAAAAAAAAAAAAAAAAAGAAAAAAAAGGAAAAAAAAAAAATTCAGGAGCAAAGTGCTTTTGTATGCTTTGTCGTTTGGGACACTTTCGTATGTTTTGTCATTTGGGGACATTTTTCACACACACACACACACACACACACACACACACACACACACACACACACACACACACACACACACACACACACGCACACACACACACACACACACACACACACACACACACAACACACACACACACACACACAAAATGGTAGGTAGGCACTCAAGGTCTGACCAGCGCATTGGGCTAATGTGTAGGTCAGACATCCGCTGTGTCGTAGCCACGAGACCCTCTTCTTCAATTGTCTCATCTTTGTGTTAATTCATTTATCCATCAGCCTCAAATCATGCGTAGTGTGGTCTCAAAACTTAGCGGATGTAGTGTAGCATATATGGACTAGTCCGCACGCAGCGACGCCTCCTCGATGAAACTGAACCTGAAACTCATATCTGACCTGTGCATTAGCCCAACGCGCTGGTCAGAGACTTAAGTACCTATCAAACATTGGTTGTGCCATTATTTTCATTGTGAGATATCATTCCTATCAAACATTGGTTGTGCCATTATTTTCAGTGTGAGATATATCATTCCTATCAAACATTGGTTGTGCCATTATTTTCATTGTGAGATATCATTCCTATCAAACATTGTCTGTGTCATTATTTTCATTGTGAGATATCATTCTTATCAAACATTGGTTGTGCCATTATTTTCATTGTGATAGATCATTTCTATCAAACATGGGTTGTGCCATTATTTTCATTGTAAGATATCATTCCTATCAAACATTGGCTGTGCCATTATTTTCATTGTGAGATATCATTCCTATCAAACATTGGTTGTGCCATTATTTTCACTGTGAGATATCATTCCTATCAAAGGTTGTGCCAATATTTTCATTGTGAGATATCATTCCTATCAAACATTGGTCGTGCCATTATTTTTCATTGTGAGATATCATTCCTATCAAACATTGGCTGTGCCATTATTTTCATTGTGAGATATCATTCCAATCAAACATTGGTCGTGCCATTATTTTCATTGTGAGATATCATTCCTATCAAACATTGGTCGTGCCATTATTTTCATTGTGAGATATCATTCCAATCAAACATGGCTGTGCCATTATTTCATTGTGAGATATCATTCCTATCAAACATTGGCTGTGCCATTATTTTCATTGTGAGATATCATTCCTATCAAACATTGGCTGTGCCATTATTTTCATTGTGAGATATCATTCCTATCAAACATTGGCTGTGCCATTATTTTCATTGTGAGATATCATTCCAATCAAAACATTGGCTGTGCCATTATTTTCATTGTGAGATATCATTCCTATCAAACATTGGCTGTGCCATTATTTTCATTGTGAGATATCATTCCAATCAAACATTGGCTGTG
>JADBJO010004995.1:156733-164233 GCA_016801955.1 Conus betulinus
GCCTATGTCAATTAGCCTGACACAGCCTTAAGCCAAGGCGCTGGGTTAAAGTCACAGCATCGGCATAAACGGACGTGATTTTTTTAAAACCAAATTTAGAGTGTGCTATTGACTTCATCAGGAAAAAAACTGTAGGCATCTAGTCTAGTTTCATCTATGAAATATTGAGAGTGTTACCCAAACTTCCTGGCCAACGCTGCAGGTGTATATGTCTATGTCTCTCAGGCCTGTTTCTTGATGGCATATATCATGCCTGGAACGGTAAAGAATTTTTGTTGTTGTTGTTAAAGCCTACACTAGAATAAAAAGCGGCATCCTCAACTTCATTATGCTCGTCCTCATAAATCATTATGATGAAAATCTTAAAGAAAAAGATAGACTGGATAAAAAAAAAAAAAAAAAGAAAATAAACGTGTCGCTTCATGCTTTGCTTTCACTGGGCTATAAATTGGAGTACATGTCAATAAAAGCAATAGACTGACGATTTTTTTTTTGAAAGGCCGAATGTTTGTACGATTCGTGAAGGTTTGAAGACGCGTCAAAATGGCGTTGGTCTGAAAAACGTCACAATCAAACATGCGTCATGATGTATGACGACGTGAAAACATGCGTCATAATGTCTTTCGTCACTCAGATATTCCATAAGAACAAAAAACCGTTTTGGGCCGTTATAGCGGTTAGTAACGGCTATTCTGGTAAAATAAAACATCGGGCATCATCTGTGACCCATATTGAACACACCTACAGATTTTCACAAAGATTGGCCCAGAACACAGACAGCATTAATTTTCTTCGTTCCCATTGTCAAGTACTCCCTGTTCTATAAAACTAGGGAGTACAAAAACAATGAAAAACAAGAACAAAACAAACAAACAAACAAACAAACAAAAAAAGCAACAAAACATACAAAACAAACAAACAAACAACAGATAGCTGGTCGAAAATAACAAGTATTATTGCTCTCTTCATGTGAAGTATTAACTTACGAACCCTTCATAACATGGTACCAGTCCACGCCGCCTTTCGACCTATTTGTTTTGTTGCCTATTCCAGGTATGCGCGCAAACACCATTGCTCTCTCTCTCTCTCTCTCTCTCTCTCTCTCTCTCTCTCAGATGCTCAAATCTGTAACGCTTGAAAGTCACTAAAAGAGCGAACTATTATCAACGTAACTAACCAGCTGCTATGGTGAAGTGGTTAGAGTCACGGACTCCCGGCTGTGAGGTCGTGGGTTCGGTTCCCATTAGAGCTATTTATTTGTGGGAATTTTCTGCTCCGATCAGCTCCCACGTAGCGTTGAGTTTGCCATGGGCTCAACTGGGAAGACTGAGACCACACATTCGTGTTTCATTCACTTAATGGATGCATCTGTGAGTGTCGCTCAAATGTTCTGGCCAACACTGCAGGTGCCTGTCTCTCTCGGGCCTGGTTGACGGGGCGATATGTTAAGAAAGTGAACGTAGAGAACAGCCATGCCATGCAGTCTCAGCCCGGAATGGACATCCGTGGCATCATCTTCATTATCCTCATCGATCAGCATTAAATGGAAAGTCTTGAAGTATGCAGTCCTGTATTCCCTGCTCTCGTGGTGACCTCAGTTTCAATTTCCTCTTCATGTCTGTGGCCTTGGTTTCAATCTGTCGGGGTCACACAGTTTTGGCAATAGCGGTGGGACTGTCTGGACAGACGTGGTGGCGCTCTCCGGAGGGAGAGCTCACTCGCGCCGTCTCCGCGACTTAGCAATCATTGTCGTCAGTAGGGAGTTTCCCAGGTAGTGTTCCGCGTATGCTGGATCAGAACAGGCACCACTGAACACCACCGAAGTGGCTCGGCAGCAGTGCAGTGTTTCCATTGGTGGTTTCCCCATGACGACATGACATTGACTGCTTCCTGTGAATTGCCGGCACAATGCCTGTGGACGAGAGGTCGGAATAAGCGGCGTGGGTGTAGTGCCACTGAGGTGAAACCAAAGATGGGAGAGCAAAAAAAAAAAAAAAAAAAAAAAAAAAAAAAAGATCAATGTAAATGTATTTTGATGGGTTGTAAAATGAGTGAATGGATAAGTGAATGAATGGATGAATGAATAACAGAATGGCAGAATGAATGAATGAACCAGTGAATGAATAAATGATCAGTTGTACGCAACACAGATACATCTTCCATGGCCACCCTCCAAAGATTTCTCCATACCTATGAAATCATTGTGATACGAGACGGGGCAATGGACAACCCCAGATGCACTTAGATCTGTATGAATCCGCCTTAAAAATGTGAGTGTTAAGAAAAACTGAAAAATATAAGAAACAAAACACAGACACAGACAGAGACACACACACACACCACACACACACACACACACACACACACACACACACACACAACACACACGCAACATAAGCACTCATGCACGCGCGGAAGCACAGACGCAGGCATGCACGTGCAAGCAAGCGCACACACACACACACACACACACACACACACACACACACACACACACACACGCAGGCACGCAGGACACACACACACACACACACACACACCACACACACACACACACACACGATCGATACTTTACTCTTCATCAAGTAAAAGTTGGAAAGAGTTCTCAAGTCTTCCCAAAGCCGAGCTATTGAGTTACGGGTTCGAGCGGATATTAGCTCTATGTCTCCGCGAAAATGGCCACGCATCTTGCCATCAGGCTTCAAGAAGGAAAATAGAGTCTCTATCTACACCCATGACTTAAGAGATGTCGGGAGAACTGGTATTGGTAGTATACTAAGGTGTTAAAAAAAAAAAAGATTTTGGAGAAGACTCCTTATTGCACTGTTAGTCTTCTAAAGCGTTGTTCAGTGTATGTTGATTTGCTGTGGCACTTGGATCTTGGCACGCATCTATTAATTTACAGTCGTGAAGTTAATTACCATTACAACTGGTGCGGTGCCATGTTGGGCTGTTTTTTAAATATTTTCGCAAAGAAGATTGACATGGAATTGTGTAGTATTTGGCAAAAAATGCACGTGGACATTTTTACAGTATTCTTTTGTATGCATCAAGTCTGAGTCTAAAGATACGGACTCTTCAAAACCCGTTCCTGATGGGATTGTATCCCGTTTTTATATTTTACAAGACTTCTTAAGAATTTTCCCCCTGTTGTCCTTATTATGTTTGGACACTCTGTTTTGTTTCATATCACCGAAAGCCCTGACGGCTTTACCTAAAAGACTATAATTTCATAGAAGGATAAAGGAATATATTTTGGTAAAGCTTTTTCTTAGCTGCACTATTTGTGGCTAAACAATCAACCCTTTCATTTGCGCCCAACTACAATGTGATGGGAATCCACCAAAAAGTCAATGTGCGTTTTTTTCACTGTTGTATGAAAATATTTTAAAAAGCTGGTAAGACAGGATTTTGAATCTGTTTTTTGTTGTGTTTTTTTTGTTGTGGGTGGGGGTGTGTGGTGTGTGTGACTATGGAGTGTGGAGGTAGTGTAGTATGCTAATCTTGCATGCATGCATAGTCTATTTAATTAATGAGATACAATAAGTGACCATCACTTTAACCCCATTCTAATCTACCAGCATAACTGTAAACTACTTTAGCCTGGATTCATATCTGAACATTTTTAAAGAAACAAAACATTTTTAACCATTGAAATAATAAGAAAATAAATCCGAGAATCAAAGTAAATGTCCAACTGGACTCTTAACAATTGCCCTAACAGCTTCTATAGCCTTCGCTTCGTTCCCAAAAAAAGTCCCAAAAATTCGCGATTGATGGGTTCAAACTTAATAGCCAAGTGGGTAAATATTTTTTTAGTATTTCTGCAAAGAAAGATGACATGGAATGGTGTAATATTTTGGCCACAAATGCACGTGACATTTTTACAGTATTTTTTCTTTTGTATGCATCAAGTCTGGAATCCAACAAAAGTCAATAGAAGAACCACGTAAAGACAATCAAATGAATTAAATGGTATATCTCAGATATCATTTCTCCTCTCACTCTTGTATGAAAATATTTAAAGCTTGTAAGACAGATTTTGAATCGACACAAAATAATATTTGAAATATCATATGTGGAAAACTAAGAAGATTGTGTGTGTGTGGTGTGTGTGTGTGTGTGTGTGTGTGGTGTGTGTGTGTGCGTGTGCGTGCGTGCGTGTGTGTGTGTGTGTGTGTGTGTGTGTGTGTGTGTGGTGTGTGTGTGTGTGTGTGTGTGTGTGTGAGGCCGGGAGCGCGCGGGGGCGTTTTTGTGTCTGGTTGTCGTCTGCATTACGAATATTCATACAAGACAGTGCGAGCACAGCTCTTTGAGCTTGTGCCATATCCAGAATACGTCTGGGAGCATGAGTGCTCTCATCGTCGTCTGAATTGATCCAAAACCTCCAGCGCGGCTGCGGCGCTCCAACAGTCTTCAAGATTCCAGGACAGGTGATAGGTGAGGTGACAGATGATATGTACCGTGCTTTGGTGCTCATCTATCGTCTGCTACTTCACAGCAGTACGGTGTAGTTGATTGTGCAACACTACACTTCGGAAGTGTTGATTAGATGTATTTGTAGATTCGACTAAATGTATACGCATACATGTGTGTTGTTTGTTTAAGGAGCGCGGATGCTATAACAATCTGCCAAAAGAGTCCTCTCTAGCTGCATGGCTGGTTCTGAGTGGCTGCATGGCTGGTTCTGGCTGGTTCTGAGTGGCTGCATGGCTGGTTCTGGCTGGTTCTGAGTGGCTGCATGGCTGGTTCTGGCTGGTTCTGAGTGGCTGCATGGCTGGTTCTGGCTGGTTCTGAGTGGCTGTGAGGTTTGACCACAGAGACAGCTCCCTGCAGACGACGGTGCCGGGTGCCGGAACTGCGGCAAGGCAGAAACACTCCGGGACATAGTTGTGTACAAATTGCTGGTCGGATGCGGGGGAGATTCGGAGAGGAAGGAGCGCGGCAGTAGTATGCCACGGAGTGGATGCAGAGGATGAGTGGGAAGGGGAAGCGGTGGCGGCGGGGGTGGAGGTTGGATGGAAAGGGATGAAAGGGAGGTGGAGGTCGGGGTGGGGGTGAGGATGGAGCAGGTGGGTAGTTCCTGCGAGAGTTCCTCTTGTTCGGCCTCTTGTGGCATTGCAAAGTTGGCAGTTCGGTAGGATTTGTTGCTTCAGGGAGAGAGAGAGAGAGAGAGCTGAGGAGAGAGAGAGAGAGAGAGAGAGAGAGAGGAGAGAGAGAGAGAGAGAGAGAGGAGAAGAGAGACAGAGAGTTCAGACAGACAGACAGACAGCAGACAGACAGACAGAAGCAGACAGAGACAGAAGCGTGTGTGTGTGTGTGTGTGTGTGTGTGTGTGTGTGTGTGTGTGTGTGTGTGTGTGTGTGTGTGCGAGCGTGCGTGCGTGCATTCGCGCGTGCGTTGCGTGCGTGCGTGAGTGCATGTGTACGTGCAAGAGCACGCAGCGCGCGTGTGTATATGTGGTGTATATGAGAGAGAGAGAGAGAGAGAGAGAGAGAGAGAGAGAGAGAGAGAGAGAGAGAGAGAGAGAGAGAGAGAGAGAGAGAGAGAGAGAGAGAGAGAGAGGAGAGCATGCGCGCAAGCATGTGCGTGTGTGCGTGTGTGTGTGTGTGTGTGTGTGTGTGTGTGTGTGTGTGTGTGTGTGTGTGTGTGTTTGGGGGGGGGGGGGGGGGGGTGTGCGCGCGCGCGCGTGCGAACGCAGGTGCCCGCGTGCGTGCGCGCGTTTTTGTGTCTGGTTGTCTTCTGTATTTACGAATATCAATACAAGACAGAGCGAGTACAGCTCTTTGAGCTTGTGCCATATCCAGAATATGTCTTGGAGCATGAGTGGTCTCATCGTCATCTGAAATGATCTAAAACTTCCAGCGCGGCAAATCTTCATGCCATGAGAGCCAATACCAGCACAGAAAAAACTAAGAACAACAAACATCAGAAATATACCTTTGTATGCAATGAAAACATTCTTATAAAAGACTGGGTTAAGACAAGCTGTTTTGAGTTTCGCTTGAAACGAAGAAGCAAAGAGAAAGAAGAAGAAGAAGAAAAGAAGAAGAGAAGAAGAAGAAGAAGAAGAAGAAAGAAGAAGAAGACGCTGTAATGTCTAATGGAACGCAGTGAAAATACACGTTTGCATCGCAAAAGAATTGAATGCTCTTCCACCATGTTTCTCTCTTTACAATACAGGCCCATACTGACTGCATACTCAGTTTTTTTGTTTCTCTTCACATACATTTTAATGCTGCCCGCTTGGTTTTTCCAGAAGTCACAGAAACATCCTGTCACTCCACTTATGATTTTTAACTCCACTGGCTGCCAACTGCATCTCGAATGAAACTCAGCGAGCTGGCATTCGACTGTATTGATCGATCTTTTTACCATCTTTTCTCTCTTCTCTCCTTCAGATCTTCAGATCTATCAGCCATCCTGCTGTCGCACATTTAGTCCTGGATAAACAAACAAACAGCAAAAAGAAGAAGAAGAATGCGAAGAAGAAGAATGCAAAGAAGAAGAATTCGAAGAAGAAGAAGAAGAAGAAGAAGAAGAAGAAAGAAGAAAGAAGAAGAAGAAGAAGAAGGAGGAGGAGGAGGAGGAGGACGACGACGACGACGACGACGACGACGACAACGACGACGACAACAAAAACAACAACAACAACATCAACACCACCACCACCACCACCACCCACCAACAACAACAACAAATAGGTGTGCCCGTGAAAGTCAATTCAAATTATTTGGCTAAAGACCACCCCACCATCTAGCTCCTGTTATCTCTGGAATTCTCACCATCTTGTCTCACAAACAGTCAAACCTTAAACACCTTCAACATTGAACTAAGACTTACCTGTTTTGTGAAAGCGTATAATGAATCTATAATGTAACTCATCAACCTAGAGAAGAACACTTTTAAAATGGTATATTTCTTGTATGCAGGTTTGTGGTGCGCTCTATGGTTCGAACAAGTAAGCAAACAAAAAAGTTAAAAAGGAAAACAACAACAACAGCAACAACAAGCAAAGAAACAGCAACAGAAAACAAAGACACAAACAATGACGCAAAAAGTTCATCACTGCACAGACGATTGGCACCAGTTTCAGTTTCGATGTCTTTTAATAAGAATGAAAAAAAAAACCAAAAAACTACAAACAGAAGGTGTCATCTTCTTTTCATTTCATAGCTCAGAAACTTTATACATTAAACGAAATGCTTTCTTTCCCTATTCTATCTTTATTCTTTTACAAGTGTACTTTTTTTTTTTTTTTTTAGCAACACCATCCTTTCACAGTGTGTTGTGTGTGTGTGTGTGTGTGTGTGTGTGTGTGTGTGTGTGTGTGTGTGTGTGGTGTGTGTGTATGTGTGTGTGTGTGTGTGCGTGCGTGCGTGCGTGTGTGCGTGCGTGCGTGCGTGTGTGTGCGTGCGTGCGTGCGTGAGTGCGCGCGCGCGGGTGTGTATGTGTGTGTGTGTGTGTGTGTGTGTGTGTGTGTGTGTGTGTGTGAGAGAG
>JADBJO010004995.1:166733-177811 GCA_016801955.1 Conus betulinus
TGATTTGACCGAGATTCGAAATTTTAGAAGAGGGTTGAAGATGAAGAAATGGGAAAATAAATATATTATAAATGTGAAATCCCTTCGCTAGCTGCATGAGAAAAACCATCGCAATTCCTTTCAAGGGAACACACACACACACACACACACACACCACACACACACACACACATCAAATATATATATATATATATATATATATATATATATATATCCTGCTCTGTTCGTGGTCTGAAAGTTTGGAGTGAAAAAAAGTTGCTGAAAAAACTAAAAACATTATGCAAACAGTATAAAATGTAGGGGACAATCTTTGAGCCTATGCTTGAGGATCCATTCAAGGACGCAAGGGAGATCAAAAGATACGGAACAGTCTGAGTGGTCAGCTCTGCTGTTCAATAACCCAAGCATTGTCAGCGGCTAAGAATTTTTTTTTCTATTTATCATACCGTCGTTCGAATTGAAAATACGTCTTTGCAGTATCTAAAATATCGAGTCGCCTTGTGGTGGTTTTGTTTTACTTGTTCTATGTAGATGTATCTTATCTTTTTTCGGTGTTTCGTTGTAATAATTCTAATGCCTTTTCGCTGACTCTTGGGAAAGAAGCAGTGACGGCGAGGAGGAAAGACCGACGGACCACAAGGAAAGTCCTGCTGACAACGGGAAAGGCAATAATCGGGGATTCTCTCAGAATGCACGTAACACCTCATGGCGAAAGCCTGGCCGTGTGTGGAATTGTGCGTTCTTCACCTGTCAGCAGAAAAGCAGTGAGTGAGACTGCAGAATGCACACGTGTCGTTTTACGCTGGTCGGCTCTGCAGTCATGAAATATGGGCTGGTACACCCATCGGAAACGCTCCCGTGGAGGTTCTGTCTTGTTACATCCGGTGGCCATTACGCAATGGCATCTACCCTGAGAACAAGTACGTCACTAGAGTCTCACTGAAATCCTTTGTGCGTGCCTGCACTCTATGTGAACACAGCGCAAGCTTCCAAGGCTGGTGTAGGATTTGCTCCCCGCTGATTTATTCAGTAGTTGAGGACAGTACCTCTAGGATCCCACCAGCATCTTCGGGTGATCTTTTTCGTTCTTGGTACATATGTAAACGTATATAAAAAATATATAGTCATCTTGTAAATGGTTTTTTCTTTTTTCTAAAGACATGTAGATGTTCGTTTTTTTTTTCCCGTTCTCTGTTGAGATGATTCTAAGACAAAAAACCACATGCAATCAACGGCAATGGTTTTTTTCTTTCCCATGTAGATGTCGTTGTTTTTTATCCTGTTCTTTGTTGAGATGATTCTAAGACAAAAAACACATGCAATCAACGGCAAGGTTTTTTCTTTTCCATGTAGATGTCGTTGTTTTTATCCTGTTCTCTGTTGAGATGATTCTAAGACAAAAACACATGTAATCAACGGCAATGGGACATTGCGGTGAGGTTGAAGATGCTCCATGACGCCTGTCGCTCGGTTCCTGGATTCACCGGCAGCACACTCCTTGAAAAGCTGTCAGCAGTTCCAGGGACGATCTATACTGTCTCATGCTTATTCCCGCCCCTTCGAGCTCTGTACATTGAAAGCCACTGAACTGAAGATGTGCTTACCACGGTAACAACCACCCCCCCCCCCCCCCCCCCCCCACCCCCCCAACCTCCTTTTTTTGGCAGTTTTCGGTGGATTTTGACAAACTTTGACTGGCATTTCATTTACCCTGTTTCGGAGTTCCGGAAATTTGCATGATCTGTAGATGTGGTATTGTTCTGTACCTGGGAAATAAGCTAGTGCTTTGAGAATTTGCCACTGCACAGTCGCAGTGTTTTGAATTAATTTTAGGGAGCACAGAGAGAGTCTCCCAGTTTGAAGCCTTTGAGTACGCGTCACATTTGTTGTTCAAAAACTCTTCATCATTAAGACTTGTGGAGCCACCTTTTGCTGATCACACACTGCCAAGTTGGGAGACTGGTTTGTTCTTCACTATCCAGATTATCGTCAGTTTGTCCTTACAGTTCATCGTCTAAAACTAAGAGCAGACAACTGGTTCATCTTTCAATCACCATGGAAATTACGATGGATTGAGGTTCCCATTCAACCCCCATCCTGTGCGAATTTTAGGATATGTGATGCTCGTTCTTGCTTCCCTTCCCATGTCCTGAATGTTGTTTAATTCACCCCGAGAAGACCTAACAGGTCGAAACACGTCGTGTTTTGTCTTGTAGATTTGTTTGTTAATGTTAAACTGGCGGAATTTCTGGCAATTCCTTTTAACAATTAAATTACTATACTCACGCCATCGGAATCAACCTCGACCGTCCCCCTGTCCTCAGAACTCTGATTGTTGCCGTTTTCCGTTTTCTATCCGTCCGTGATTTGTTGTATAATGTTTGCTTTACCTATTTCATGGCCTCTTGTTCTGCCAGGCGCTGTTCCTGACTCGGTCCTCATCAGATGGATACGGTCTACCTTCTCGTCTGTCAGGCACCTGACCGGGACTGTTGGCTAGCTCAGGCAGCAGCTGCAGCCCTGAGGAAGAACCTTGTTTTCGTCCTGTCGTTTGTCTTTTGAGAACAACCCCGTCAGGCGCTGGCATTTCTTTACACACTCACGGTTGTAAACAAGACAATGGACAGAATCAGCAAGGGCAAAAATAATAGTTATCAATGTATAAAGCGTATATATAGATTGAATTTTCTGGGTGAAATACCGTTTTTTTTCATTACAGGCTTTGGCAAGTAACCACCAGTGAAGCATTAGTTCTGTGACATTCATTATTGTCACGCTTGTTGAGGTGTGTTCCACACACACACAACACACACACACACACACACAACACACACACACACACACACACACACACACAGTCGCGTATCCCATTCCACATCCACAACCGACTGCCACCACAAACAAACAAACAAACAAAAAGACAGAAGATAAAAAAAGAGCAAATTCAACAAGGATTTATTCACGTCATTGGCAGCGCAAATGATTACAAAACGTAAATAAACGAACTAGGTCAAAAACATAGCTAAACGCCATTTGTCACCTCCACAATACATACCACACAACGGACCCCACCGATCACGCTTGAGGATCATACACACGCCCGGTGTAAACGTGTCGTGATTCAACTCCTCTCCGAAATCACTTACTCAGCGGGTAAAGAAGGGGCACGTGCCCAACAGACTCAAAACTCAGGACCCCTCCCCTTCCCCCCCCCACTACACATCACCGGTGGTTGTAACCCACATGTTTCGTCTGACAAGACCCACACCCAGAGACAGTCGTCGTCCCAGGGTGTTGTACCACCGCAGCCCGTTTATTCCACCTCAGACAGTAAATTCACTCTGACCCTTTTCCCCACCGTTTGTTCCAAACTAAGGACGCCGACCACGCCACCTCTCCCACCCACCCCCACACCCCCACCCTCGCGGTCAACATTGTTCAAAATGTCCGAAAAATGACGACCGATTTTTAATCAATTCATACCGCACCGCAACCAGAATTTGACGACGCCGACGAGGGTGATTTGTTGGAGCTCAGCCAGAAATCTCGTCCTCCCCCCCCCTTCCACCCCCCCCCGCCCCCATCCAGACACCACCACCAGCGCGACCACACACACCACCACACACCACCGCCACCCTACCATGTTCTAGAACCACTCTCAAGAGAGGGTGATGTTGGAGCTCAGCCAGAATCTACTCCCCCGAGTCCCTTTTACCACCAACCCCACCATCCACAAACACCACACAACCACCGACAACAGCCACCGACCACCACACGCCACAACTACCCATGTTCTGAACCACTCCGCAAGAGAGAGGGTGATGTGGAGCTCAGGCCAGAATATACCCTCCCCCCCTCCCTTTTCCACCCCCCCCATCCACACCACCAACCACCACCACCACCACCACCACACCCCCGCGCCACCCACTACCATGTTCTAGAACCATCCTCAACGAGGAGGGAGGTGAGGGCGTTGGGAGAGAGTTGAGCAAGAATCTTACCCCCACCCCCCCATCCCCATCCCCCCTCCCCACCACACCACCCTGCCACCACGCACACCACCAGTTCTAGAAGCACACCCCAATGAAGTGAGGGTTTTCAGAGTATGGTCCAGAAGCATTTGGGAGGTGACTAATAGCCCACGTTCGCACTGAGCGGACGATGTTCTTGGAAATGGCAATGTGTCTGTACGATATATGTCAGAAGTTAGGGTGGGAGGGAATGGCGGTCTCGGTGATGTTAGTCAGCTAACAGCCAAGTGGAATATACCCCCCCACCACCATCACATCTCTCTGACCCCCCGTGGAGGAATGGCACACCCACATGTCACTATAGCCAACCAAGCAAACAGGACAGGCGAAGCACTCCCAGTGAAGATGATTCAGAGTATGTACGTGTCTTCCATTCACTCTGTGATAGAGGTTGAGGGAGAATGACTATAGCCACGTATCTCACTGTCTAGCGCGAAAGGTTACGTGGAACATGGCATTTGTGTCTGATATCGTCTATATGTAACAGGTAGGGGGAAATGGCGCATGTCTCTATATCACTCTATTGTGGCAAGTTGTGGGGTGGGGTGGTGAAATGGCCATGCCACTGTATCACTATCTCTGAAAGTGTAGGTGGAAATGGCCCATAGTCCGGTTATCATCTAGGTGACAGGCTAGGGGGAAATGGCCATTCTCTATATAGACTCTTTGTAACCGGTGGGTGGAAATGACCATGTATCTGTATGAAGTACTCTATGTGGCAGGTAGGTGGAAAATGCATGTCGATGGTATATTCGTATCCGATGTGTGCAGGGTCGGTGTGCAAACGGGTGGCCATATCTGGATATCACTCTATGTTGGGCGAGGTGGTGGAAGGAAATGGCCATGGGTGGCTGTATAGCACTCTATGTGGCAGGTGTACGTGGAAGGGATGCCATATCGTATAGGTGACATGGGTGATGTGAGCAGGGGACGTGGGAAAAGGCCATATTGGGTCTATCAGGGGTCTATGGTGAAGGAGGGGTGAGGTGGGCGAAATGGCCGAGTGAGTATGTATCCACCTGAGTGTGGGGCAGGACGTGAGAGGGAGGGATGGCCATATCTGTTATAATCTAGGGCGACCTATATGGGCGAGGGTAGGGGAGGAGAATGGCCGATGTCTCGTACCACGCTAAATAGTGAATGGTAGGGGAGGGAATGGCCATGTCTCAGATCCAGGGATCTATGTGACAGGTAGGGTGGAGAGACTTGGCATTGTTGGAGGGAGGGTCAGATCGTACGTGACAGGGGGTGTAGTGGGAAATGGCGAGATGTGCTGCGTTTATCACGGTATAGGTGTCACAAGGTAGGGGTGGCTAGGGAATGCGCATGTCTCGTATCTCATTATGGTGTAAGGAGGTGGAAGGATGGCCATTGTGGATGGCGGTATATCACTCTCTCGACAGGTGGTGGAAATGGCGCGGAGGGCTCGATGATCACTCGTATGTGGAAAGTTAGATGGCGAAACACGCAATGGTCTCTAGTGATCTCTAACGCTGGAGGCGAGGGTATAGGTGGAGGGAAAGGCCATTTCTATATCCGCTTCTCCTTGATCAGGGTAGATGGAAAAATGGCCAACGAGTGTCTGTAGTATGCACCTATATGGGTAGGACAGGAGGTGGAGGGGAGCGGAGGCCAGCGATGTCTCTAATATCACTCTACTTTCGATGGGGCGCCCACATCACTAACCGGGTGGAGGGTTTGCGAGCAGGGATAGGGGAAGAAGGGAGATGATGAGGCGTAGAGAGCTCGAAGCGGAGTCCAGGGGAGGTCAATCGATCCTTCAGGGATTCAGTTGCCACGTTGCTATGTTTCATACATTTCTTTTTTTTAGTTATGTGGGTCTTCAGAGATGAGGGGTTGGGGAGGGAAGGGGAGTGATGGGGGAGTTGTGGGAGAGTGATGTTAGGGTAGTGAGGAAAACGGAAAGAGAATCGGTGGTTGTGGTGGTGGTGGGGGTGGAGGAGTTTGAGGAGAGTTGGCCGTGGATTTATTTTTCCGGAGAGCGAGAGTATTTAGGCACACGCCCTTTCTCACGACGGAGCCCCCTGGGGTTTACGGAGTGTTGTGTGGTTCGAGGAGCGGGAGGTTGAGGCAGATCAATTTTAAAGGTACCCCGTTAGCCACACAATACAGTACTCGAGGGCAGGATCCCGTATCATTTGGGAGCGGCTAACTAGCCCCTCAAAAAGTAGATAATCAGAGTTAAAGTAATCATCCAACGAATTCAGCAACGTAACGGAAGAATTGCGCGCTTACTAGCGGAAGAAAGGGGACCAACTCAGGAAGGGAAACGAGGGAAAAGAGATAGGAAGAGATCAACATCTTAGAGGTGCGAACAAAAACATAGACAGACCACTTAAAAGAAGGACAGAACGAGAGGGGAGCAAACACACAAAGGAAAAAAGAAGAGAGAATTCAGAACGAAATGTGGAAAAGGCATTCGGCGGTGAAGTAGCAGGGGGAGGCGCACCAGCGGGAAGTCTCAAACGGTGAATTATCTGGGTTTTACCACCATTTCGGGGAAGCGGACAAAGAGGAGGGGAGAAGCAAGAGGTATGAAGGTGCTAGTATATATGCTATGTCGTAGATAGTATATAGTATATATATAGTAGGTAGTATATATTATGGTATAATGTATATATTAGTGTAGAGGAGAACAGGTGGACGAGAGACAGGGAGGAGGGGGAAAATGAAGAGGAGAGCAGAGACCGGACAGACGATGGGTGAGGAAGACGGAGGCCAGGCAAAGAGAGAATTGCGTCCGAGACGGGTAGAGAATGAGAGTGTACCGAACGCTCAAGAGCGGAGAGTGTCGTGTAGATCTCTGATTTCTGACTCGACGGTAAGATGAGAGGGGGTGAACAGACGTCGGAGCGGCAGGGAGAGCCGTGATGAGTAGGAGGCGGTTACGAGGAGAGGGAAGCGACTGAAGAGACAGATAGTTCTCGTCGGGAGGAGAGACGGGAAGAGAGAGAAGAGAGAGAGAAGCGAGAGGGAGAGAGAGGACGGAGAGAGGGGACGAGAGAGGGGAGGGGACAGAGGAGGGGGGGGAGAGAGGAGGAGAGAGAGAGGAGAGGGAGATGGAAGAGAGAGGGAGAATGAAGGAGCGGAGGGGAGAGAGGGGCATTGGGGGAGGGAGCAGGGGGATCTTAAGCATTAGATTTCCAAGTGGGGAGGGGAGGAGAGGGAGAGATTGGAGGAGGAGAGTTGATGCGAGATAGAGAGGGAGATAGAGAGGTGAGGATGTCTGGGATGGAGAGGAAGAGGGAATATGCAACACTTTTAAATGTATCACAATGTTCTGGACTAATATTGAACAATGACCTTCAACTGTCCAGCTTCAACAATGTCTGAATGGCCGAGAAACCCCACACGATCCACAAACATCTAGCTTAAATATCGATTTAACAGAAATCGGCATAGGCAGATAGTCATTAAGTTATCATTGATGTTATTTATAAGTTTGATATCACAGTGAAGGTCCGGAAAGTTTGTCTCGCCTTTAGCCGGAGCGTGAATGAATACAAACCTGTACGGTGGCTAAAATCCTTCTCCGCTGCAGATATATGCATGTTGATTATACAGAGTTACAGACGTATTCTACAGATTGGCCGTAGGAATCTGCGTCAAGGCTTTTTGACTGCCACAATACGCATACTTTTATTGTTTTGTTGTTATTTTTGTTTTAATGCTGTTCAGTTCGACGGCTTGATGTTAATCTGGCTTGCCGGGTTCATTTATGATCGTCTCGCGGATACATGGTAGTTATATTGGGTATTTATGATACGCCTGTCCTCAGTGCTGTCAGACCAAGCGTCTAGGCGCCTTGACAATATAACTCACTTACCTGCACTGCACGTCACTGTCAACGGGCTGCCTACCAGAGTAGAGCTGCGGCCGAGAGAGCGGTCCTACTGAGCAGCTCTTATTCGTTTCATACCATTCTCAAATATGTAGCAATCATTTTCATTTATCGTCATTTATTCCTCAGTGTTGCTAACATAGGATGATGCATGACGCCCATTGTTTATACCGAGGTCCTCCATTTCCCAGGTTGCGACGATGGGCGACGACGATCACCACTGTGTAAGTGGAGTGGACGATTTCTGTAGGTATTGGTACACGAGAGATGGTAGAGAAATACAAGGGGGGACGGCTATGTCTTCAACATGTACAGCAGATCGTAGCAAGGCCCCCCCGAGATACTTTTGGACTTTTTCTTACTAGCAAAGCCACGCAACGTAGATTGCCAATCCAGGGAACTGCGAGCCCGGTTCGGTCGTCTACGAAGTTTTTTCGGGTGATTATTCTGGGTGGTTTGCACGCTATGGATAAGCCAGGAGAAGATTGGTCAGTATAAGGCATCATTCCATGCAACATACCGCTAAACTTCCCAACAATCCCGAATCCGATCTCTTCATGTGTGTCTTTCTTCTCTTCTTTGTGTTTAAAAAAAAAAAAAAAAATGAAGAAAAGCAGGAAAAGAACCTTTTTGTTTTTCTGGGTCTCAATTGCTGTGATTAGAATAGTACCATCCCGCGATCTGCCCGGATTTAGTCCTCATGCTCGAGGGGAAGGTAAGCAGGAGGAAAAGAAACTTTGGCTAATTGGTGCGAACTCTGTTATTATGCCATAATCAGTTGATTACAGGTGTTCTGAACCAGTACGGGTTCGTCATTTACGAGCAGAAATCTGTGGAACGATTGGTTAAAGTTTGAAAAGCTATGGGTAGTTACCGCCAAGACACAGACGAGACCAAGGAGTACTAGGACTAGACCAGATGCTGGACGCTAGACTAGATTTACAGTGTCATAGTCCTACGTCTGTATGGTCTGATACCGTGGTGACGCAGTTAACTCAACCCCTCTACTTTGTCAAAATATTTGCTTCCATTTCCGTCGCGTCAGTCACTGTTTTGAAGACATTTATGAGTTGTCGAATAACTTCACGACATCCATTCCAAGCCTCAATTTATCATTAGTACTTACTGTGTGTGGTGGCCGAAGATTCCTAATGTAACAAAACATCTCAATGCTTGGGACATCGAAGTATGATGCCAGAGTCAAAAGGCATGGAAGAGCAAAGGGGAAATCTATCGATGTCATAAACGTGCACACGCGTTATAAACTTTTTTTCCCTTGGTTTACTTAATACAGAGGATGACATCATGATGGGCAGAGTAACACCTCGGTGCAGGACCATATTTTGTCAGGAAATGGATAAGCCGCTTAAGGCAAATGTCTTATTTGGCGGAGTAAGCATGCCGAAACAATATCATCCCATGAGTGTACAGGCTGTGAAAAGTGGATAACGTATGCAATAAACTACGTATCGGGAGAAATAAAAATCGTCCCCTCATCAGATGGTATCTGTTTCATGACATAGCTACTTGGTTGTTTTTGTTTTTTATATATCAATAACCCATTTCGTAAAGTCAAGAGTTGGTAATCTAAGATGTCAGAATCGGCCTATGACACATTCAAGTAGTGCGTTCCGATCTCTCTCTCTCTTCTCTCATACATCTTCTGCTTCCACACACAGCAACACCACACATAGCTAGGCACATGACACCACTACACCCCAGTCGACACACATCCACACGTCACAACAACACCTAGTTACTACACATGCTTCCGTACAACTCATGCTACGACGTATCAATTTAAATGTACTAAACCAAACTCTCAACTTCACTGCATGCACCTGACTCCGTCTGTCTTCACCAAGTGACATTTCAATACTATTTAGAAGCTAGTCGTACGACTACGTCCTTTCGTTGTAGTTTGTCTTTTATTTTCTTTTTTAAAACCGAAAATGAGAAACCCGTAAAAAGAGACGGTAAACATGAGGGGGGTCAGGAGGGTAGGGACTTGTAAGGCAGAGGGGGTTCGGAATGAAGACAACTAATATGAGACATGTCTGTTATCACGTTTCGCTCACGTGGCTGCGCTTTGTAAGACCTTTCAGCCCCTTATCGCGCTACAGTATCAATGGCAGTTACTAAGATGTGGATATGGCTGTGTGTACATCAGCCTTTTGAGTGAACACATTTGGACGGTTTGCCCTAGGCTCCTCAGCCACCCCCCCACCTCCCTCACAGACGACACAACTGTCCGCTACTACACACAAGCACACGAGCACGGACGAGTGCGACACACGACACAACCCACACACACACGAGACCACACACGAGCACACACACACACGATCTTACACACACACGCCACACACTACAAAAACATTCGCACACACACACCACATGACTGACGACAACACAGCACACTCGAGGACACACACACTGCACACACGCACGCACTAAACATCTCTCTCCTAATCTCATCTCAGCGTGCATCTACTGCTCTGCTCGTCTCGCTACTCAGTCGCGTCAGGAAGATCCGATCTAGCAGGTGATGGCCTGCTAGTGAGCAGCCAACTCAAAACAAACTGTCCACATTAGCACACACACCAGCCTGCAGCGAGGCAATGCACTGAGTGGCGACACAAACGCGCCGATGCAACTGATGCATCATTCTACCAATGGGGAATTACTGTCGCTAGTCTAGCATTGAGATCGCGTCGCACGTGTCGCGCCAGCAGGCACGCGGCAGGCACTAACCAAGAGAGAACTGAACGCATGGTCGGGAGCCCGCACACGCTACATCCATCACTCACAAATGAAGTCAAGGCGTGGCGAGATCTACAAAAGACCACTCCTCCATACCACTGCCCCAAAACCACAGCCCAGGCCCACTTCCACAAACGGTTGCCACCCAAGCTCGCTCCACGTGTCGACAAGAGGCACGCATCTCCTACCACCGCATTCTTGTCTACGAGGCTGTGCAGTAGATGTTAGCACGAATGATACGATACGATAAGTATACATGGCACGATGTGCTTGCGACAGGCAAGAATGTGTAAGTGCGAATTAAGAAACCACAACTAATCAACGTGTCTCGCTTTGATGCCATATCACTTTATAACCTTATTGTTTGTAGACATGAGAATCATAGATATATTCACGGCTTATACATAAACTTACACTCGTTT